>JZLH01S0124558.1:0-13342 GCA_001188425.1 Eucidaris tribuloides
TATACCGTAAGGGTTTCAGCTGTTGAAAATTAAGTGGTCACCTTTCTCTATGTTTGCAAACATTTAATTACCGAAATTACCGTGACAGTCAATTGTCTGTGTAATTATCTATGGTTCAATTCCATATCTTGGTCACATACTTTAAGTCAAACACTGGCTATATTCATCTTTCCTATCTCAGCTGATATAAATTCCAGACATCCTTTTAGCCAGGAATTTACACTTACCGGGGTATACCCCCCCATTATGGGTATGTTTTCAACTCATTGGAATTTTGAGGCATTCTTAGCCTCCCCCTAGTGTCACTCGCCTCAAGGTATAATTTACCGCTATAAGAGAATATTAACCTTGTATTTCTAGGTTTTTGGCTGAAAATGGTTTTAAGTATTTCGTTCTTGTCACTAAAAAATGCAGAGTATTCTTCCATCCAAATCTCATATTAAATCTCAAAATATAGGACTTGTCTCAACGTAAAATGAAAGTTATGCCTCAATCTGCAGTTTGTCTTGTAGCCGATGTTTATTTGTCTATCAACATTCACATGAAGCAAAACTGCCAGATTTGCCCCCCCCCCCCAAAAAAAATAAATAAATAAATGAGTGACCGAACCCGAACTTAAACGTTTGAACCCACTAATAATACAGCAGTGGCACTACACATGGCTATGCTGCCGGCTAACAGCAAACCATGGTTGTTGTCTGTTTTAAGAAGAAGCAAGAACGCCACCAAGAAGATGAAGAGAAGACAGAAGAAGAAGAAGGGGGAAGATAGAAGAGCAAGAAGAAGAAGAAGAAGAAGAGAAGAAGCAAGAAGAAGAAGAAAGAAGAAGAAAACGAAGAAGAAATAAGAAGAAGAAGGAAGAAGAAGAAGAAGACGAAGAAGAGAAGAAGAAGAAGCTAAGAAAGAAGAAGAAGAAGAGAAGAAGAACGAAGAAGAAGAGCAAGAAGAAACAGAAGGATGATGATTAATAATTGGATCATGATAATAATAACAAACGTAACAACAATCTCTCCATCTTCACATTGCTGGGTTTCACAGTGCTTTACAAATTATTCAACTACTCTGACTGCAACATTGCTACAGAATAAACTCCGTGCTTCTGACATCTGTAACTACAATGTATTTCGTAGGAACAAAAAACCGTCACCCAAAAACATACTTAATGAAACGTTCTGCAGAGAGATTTTGAGAAGCAAAACTAATTTAACAAGTGACGGAGTGCTTTGCTCCATTGGTAGATGTCAGTTCGCCAACTCAGAAGCAGTAGATGTTTGGTTCCGCTTCTTCCTTGGAACCATCCAGTATGTTCTCGTCAGGGTACATTTTGTCAGGTTCTTGATTTGAGTGTTCTGCTGCTTTCTGATTAAGAATTTCCTGTGTGATAGAATTTGCTTGTACATGAATTTGATAGCAATTTACCCCTGTACTCCACCTTCCTTGCCCTATTAAGTTTAAATAAATCGTTGCTAGACTATATAAGATCTTTCCTATGTTATAGAATTGCATTGCTAATGAATTGATACCACATACATATCACCCTCTGCCACTATAATTCTTTCTTCCCTAACTAAGTTTCAATTGTTGCTGATTTCTAAGCAATTGAATCCCTGTGTGTGATAGAATTGCATTGTACACTGAATCTAATTACCAATTATTCATTTGTACTAAATGTTCTGGTCAGGTCTCTTGTTTTGAATGTCTTTGCTTTCTGATAGGAAATTTCCTGTGTGGGGTAGAATTGCATGTAATGAATTTCGAATACCCCCATTTACCCTTGTCACTACTCTTCTTTACCTAATTTAAGTTTTAAATAAATTCGTTGACCCCCAACATATATAAGCAATTTCCTGTGTGATAGATTTGCATTTGTTAATGAACTTGATACACAATTACCCTTGTATATACTACTTTGCCATAAGTAAGTTTTTGGTATTGTTGTCGATTTACAAAAAAATTGCCAGGGGTAGTATTGCACTGTTATGAATTTTGATACACAAAATACCCTTGTACTTACTACTTTGCCATAAGTAGGTTTGGTATTGTTGCTGATTTGTAAGCAATTTTGCCCCCTGATGTGATAAGAATTGCCATATGTATGACTTTGATTACTGGCATTTAATTTCTTAGAATGAAATAATATTTGGCATGATTCAATATATCTTATTTGAGATTATTTTGTTTACATTCTATTTTCTTTAAAATATTTAGTTAATATTTTGGGATATTGTGTATGGATTATGTATTACTTTTAGTATTCATTTTATGTATTAAAATAAAAAAAAAAGAATTAGAAAATTAAATTATTGATCAATAAATTCTCATTACAACTACATGTATTGCAGTAATTTGTCTATACTATATTTAACTGCGAATCATTTTTTATTATTTTTATGTGTTTTTAATACAATCTTGTATTGTTTTCACTCTTAGTAATTCATATTGTGTGTCGACTCATTACTATCATTTTGATGGGATGGGGGATGGGGGAGGAATTCATTAAGTGATTCATTGCCATTGCATATCATCGGTTGTCTGGGAAAAGGGCCCTAGCATATGTTCCTGGCAGAAAAGCCTTAAAAGTAAATTTTCTATAATTGGGGAAATATTGCTGTATTTGATATCTGCACTTAAAAAAACTGACAGAAGGATCTAAAAATATCACATGACATTGATTTCATATGAAAAGAGCCAATGGCTTTCAAGTAAGAGGTAATTAAAGGTTAAGGCCCTTCTGGCGGGAACATTTGCTAGGGCCCTTCTGTCTGACAAATGACAAATTATATCTGTGTAGTGATAGATAAGTTCAAAGTCATTCACCAACATTGTATAACAATATTGGCACATGACAATTTCATATAAGCTTGTAGATGTGAAGATCGTAATGAATTTGTACATGTATCTCACTTGAATTGAAATGTGTAAATTGGGACATGAAATGTCGAGTCCAAACCCAATTATTTTGTCACTTTGGGACTGACACCAATCGGGGAATGTGGTTGACACATGAAATTACATTAATACAGTGTTTTATGTTTGTGAAAAATATGTGATTATTTGTATCAAACTGCCATGAAATAGAAGTGATATTAAATTAAAGATGCTATATAACACTGTGGAAGACTAGTTAAAAAAAAAAATTGTCAAACTTTGCTATCTGACATATCTGAGAGTGTTTGAATGGACAAATATACACAGTGGAACACAAAAGTTCGGACAGTTATGCTGTCACTAGTAAAATATGTGCAGGTACAAATTGGAACATTAATTATTCTCGGTCGATAGGAAATTCTGCAACACAGCAGTCTATGGGGGGAAATTGGAATGGTCTCTCAATGATTTTCACTTTTTCAAAGCACTTAATGATCGTTTTAAACTGCAGTTTTTTCAGGGCTTCATTTTTAGACCGTATCAGAGACACTGGTAGCATGGGGAATCATGTAGCTTAGATTTTTTAAACTGGAAACATTGCTGTACAATGCGTTTAAGGGAAAGTTATATCATTTCTTTAATGATTTTTAGAGGAAAATCATTGAAAATAGTGAACAAACACTGCACGATCATGACAAATTAAAAGGTTTGCTTATGATTGATGACAGGATAATCGAGGTTGGACTGTAAATAGATCTTGTACATTGAACCCAGAAAATTAAAGCCCAAGTTTAGTTTTGGGGATTTTTTTTTATTTTAAAGCTTTATGCCCAAAGGTCATATCACACCAATAACAGATTCTGAATGTCTTTCATTTTTTTCTTTTAAATTAATTAATAAAAATCCGGGGGGGGGGGGGGGGGGGGTGGTGACTCCAAGATTTTACGCAAGCACCTTATTAACTCTTGGATGCTATAATGGGAAATACAGTCGAAAATCTATGTCGAAAATCTTATTAACCCTTTGGATGCTATAATGTGAAATATAGTCGAAAATCTCGGGGTTCCCCCCCTCCCCCGAGATTTTTCATTAATTAATTTTTGAAAAAATGAAGGACATTCAGAATCTGTTATTGGTGTGATATGACCTTTGAGCATAAAGCTTTCAAATTAAACAAAAATCCCCAAAACCTAACTTGGTAAAATGTGATAGTGTCCAAATTTAAATTCACGTCTACATCAAGGTTGATGCAGCTCAGGTTCTATTTCCTTATTTGCTTTTTTTTGTACATATGTATTTTCATCTTACTGCTATGTTGAAAACATTCAATTCTGGAATACCTGAAATACATGTAAATGTACACACTTTATTGAGTGCAATATATTTTGTATTGTTTTGATTGCTCCATTTATAGTTCCAAATATTAGAATTGCCTTTACGAATTATTTCATGCTATTTAGTGAATAAAATTTATTAATATTCTATAAACTATTCACTCTATTTGTTTTTTAGTGATGTGAAAATACACACACACAACACGCACACACACATGACACCAGCTAGATTGTGGGGTGATGAATGTCCGTAAAATATGACACTGGCGTGATTTTGTTTTTTAGCTTGTGTGTCTGTATGTTCAGGTGTGTGTTTGTCCTCATGTTTTTGTGTATGCGTAGTGTGCTACAAGGGGGGGGGGTGTTGGTAGAACATGACATCGTGGAATTAAACCCACAATGCTGACATTGTAGATGGGCGACATAAAAGTGGGATCGACGTACAAAACAAAACCATAGTGAGGGGATTTTTTTCAAACCCACCTAAAACGCCCTCCACAACAATTTGTATTGTTTTAACACATTATGTTGTGAGGTTAACCACACGCGCACACACACACACACGCGCACACACACACACACACACACACACACACACACACACACACACACACACACACACACACACACACACACACACACACACACACACACACACACACACACACACACACACACACACACATATGAAAAAATGACACCCTACTACATATATGTTATACAGTATAAATTCTACATCAGTCTACAGAAATGCACATGAATCTTACCTTTCGGGTTATTTGCAAAGTTTTTGGGTGGGGTAGAATTTCTGGTCCCTCTATGATTATTGGTGTGGGAGGTCAAGACCACAATCTCTAACCCTTTTGGAAACATACTCCAACAATCTCGAGCAAAGTCTAAAATTTCTTATACAAACACAACACAAACAGTTAGTCCCCCACCCCCTTTTTTGTCTCGCCTGAATGAAGTTCGACAGAGACCTGGTAATCACTTTTCCTGTTGGTCTGTTACAAAAATGTTAAAGTTTTTGTTTAACTTGCTCTCATTTCTTTATTTCTGCAGCAATTGTGTTCATACTTAATACAAATGATCCTTGTGTAATACCACATTTTTGTTGGTGAAGATGAGGTCAAAGGTCATCTAGGGGTCAAAAGATCAAATGATACGAGGCCATGTGCATCATTTTTCTTGTTACAAAAATGTTAAAGTTTTTCTTTAACTTGCTCTCATTTCTTTATTTGTGCATGAATTGTGTTCATACTTGGTACAAATGATCATTGGGTAATACCACATTTGTGTTGATGAGGATGAGGAGGTCAAAGGTCATCTAGGGGTCAAAAAGTCAAATGATATGAGTTACGAAAATGTTTTTGTAGAACTTTCGCTCATTTTTTTTGCATCAATTTTGTTCAAACGTGGAACATAATGATCATTGGGTATTGTCGCATATATGATACCTACAAAGGTTACATCAAAGGTCATCTTGGGGTCAAAAGGTCATATTGCATGTTTTATTGATCGCGAAATCAGGAGAGAATTGTGGTTTGCGAACCACCTTTTTTTTTTTTTTTACAAAATACCATAACTTTTGAACAAAACAAGTTTGAGCAAAATAATTTTGCAGGAGTGTTCCTACACTCGTTGACTAGTTACTGCGTGAAAATGTGATTGATCGATCAAGTCAAGCATGAGTGAGCATGCATTAAAGGCAAAATTGTCAATTTTCAAAAGTCACAGGAGTCATTTCTTATGCCAAGATAACAGTAAATAGTGATTTTTTTTTTTGCTTTATTTATAAAGTGTGCTCACTCGACCATGGCATGGTTACAACCTCTTATGTTAGTGAAGAAACATTTCGTTCAAAAATATCTGATTTCAATTTTTTTCAGTGAAATTAATGGATTTTACAATTTTAAAATTTAGGAAGGAGGAAAATCATTTGATTGAGCTCAATGAACCGTAAATTATGTGAAAAGTCAAAAGTATCAGGGGAGGTGTAAGGGGCCAAAATTACAAATGATTACCATAAATAGCGCGTAACCATTCACCAAAAACAGAATTTGTTAAAATTCTGTATCACAGAGCCCCCAAAATGCCCTTGAATTTTGAAAAGTGACATTGTTACCTTTAATATGTTTTCACAGAAAAGTTAGTCAATGAGTGCAGTAACACTCGTGTCAAATCATTTTGCTAAAAACCGTTTCGTTAAAAAGTTATAGTATTTTGAAAAAGGGGGACTTTTTGTGTTGTGTTTTTATTTCAGGGTGTTATATATTAGGCCCAATAAACTGTGGTCATTTTAAGAATGATAATACAATACATTCCCTTTCAAATTGTTTTCTTTCTAGCTGCCCAGACATTTTTTGTTTCAAGTGTTTAAGGGTTGCACTTTCACGTTTTAGCCTCCTCTGAATATCAAGTATTCCGGCAAATTTGATTCATCTTTAGCACCTGCATTTTCATTGCAATTCATAAATAAACCCCCATCTTCACTCTATTGAATAATATGGCCTAGCCGGAGCAGTTCAATTTGAATATCCTAAGCACTTTGGGGGAGGGGAAGGGGAGGGGAGGGGAAGGGAGGGGGATCATCACCACCTGAATGAGCCGAGTCGCGTAACGCACCAGAGCCATTATTATGGCCAAACTGTATCCTGCTAGAAACTGCAGGAGCCAGCTAGTTCGTCGTGCTCGAGTCCCTTGAAAGAGAGACCCCAGCTCGATCAAAGTAGGTACGCCACCTACGGTCAAATTAAAAGCATTTCTCCTCTGTAAATGATGCACACAGTCATTTACAAGGTACCGTATAGCTAGATAGTGGTGAGAACATCCCTGCCGTTCTTATCATAAATTTAATAATGATAAATTTCACAAATGCATAATGGAATTTAAAGAGTTGAATGTTTACCCGTGATATTATTTTCATCCATAGTAAAATACAATTTTCACTTCATTTTACCAGTTTGATGATGGTTTTGAAAGCACATTTTCATCCATAGTAAAATACAATTTTCACTTCATTTTACCAGTTTGAAAGTGTTTTTGAAATCATATTTTCATCCATAGTAAAATACAATTTTCACTTCATTTTACCAGTTTGATGGTGGTTTTTGAAAGCATACAGAACACACTAAATTGTAACTCAATCTTACGTGTTACCCTGTTTCAGAATTTTTTTTACATTGCACTTATAAGTTCAGGCTATGCGGTATGCCATAAGCAAATACGGCCTACTAATTCGGAAACGTGTACCGGAAGGACCAAGAATATTCTTTTTGAAAGCATACTGAACACACTAAATTGTAACTCAATCTTACGTGTTACCCTGTTTTAGAATTTTTTACATTGCACTTATAAGTTCAGGCTATGCGGTATGCCAGAGGACCAAGAATATTCTCATTAATGTGAATCTGACACTGATACATGTATAATCTGAACGTTAAAATCTATTCAAATTAATTTTGGGACGTTTTGTTGGGACTTCTCAAACACTTGTTGAGTTTTTCATTAAGTTTTTTAGAGGGATCAGATTAAGAATTATACAAAAAAAATAATACTAAATAGTTCTTCAATACGAATAAAATGAGCATTGACATAAAACATTTCTGTCAGTAACACAATAGACCGTGAAAATAGATCAATATACGTACATAGTCCTGTGAAATATTTTGTAATAATATAACTTAATTTTATCCGAAATAATCCTCGAATTTTACACACTTTCCCACAACCATAAATCATAGACCATGAGTAATTATCCGGTATCCGCATGTTTTAACAGGTATTCTGTCCATATTAGGTCTATTATTCGTTTACACGTGTATCCGTTTATCAGCGTAACGTCATCCTAATTTTCATTTTCCGCGGATTCAACGTGACCTCGTTAAACACTGCCTGTTGGGCGGGTTTGCGCCGTCGATCGAACACGTCGGTTGTCACCGGGCGCGAACTCGATCCGGAACCGCTGCAGGAGCGTGGTGAACATGAGAAACAGTTCCAGCTTGGCGATGAACTCGCCGGCACAAATCCTTGCACCTGGCAAGAGTATAATGGATAACACAGTTTTACACCAGTACAATGAAATCGTTAATTAGTTACTAACAGATCAAGAGCTGCGGAAGAATGCGTTGGTTGTCCGGCAGAAGGGCCCTAGCATATGTTCCCAGCATGCTATCGCGAACCTGTTCGCCCCAGGGTTGACTTCACTCAGGTACTATCGGCGAACCTGTTCGCCGAGAAGACAATCGGATCCATATTTTTAATTCGAATGACAAATGTCACTGAAGGCTCAAAACCACTAAAAATGTACAATTCAGGTTTCGGAATTGTGAAAAAATAAAGTTTTCTAAAATCATTCTGACAACGAAAAAATGAAAGAAGAGACATTGAATTTTAATTCAAACAATTATGGGCAACAAATGTTGCGAACTTTTTATTTCCTGATATTTAAAGTTGAACATGGAAATTTTACCTCTGTAAACTTACGTTACTGTGCTTATTTTTCATTGACCATCTTCATTCTTTGAAGAGATGGACAATGCAAATATCCTTCCATTATCGGATACTTTCAAAGATCTGACCATTCTAATTTCAAAGTATCTGATTATACTTTCTTACATTTTGATGAGTTACTGCTACCGTGAATTATGGTATTGATAATTGTGATCCAGGTTGTAAACTATGCAAGTTAGATTGTTCGTTATATTATTCTCATTCATCACATATAACTTTCATATAACTACCAAAAGTTATTAGTTGGATGTTGTCAAACATATATTCTAAATCAATCTCTATCAATCAATTGACAAATGAAGAAGCGACTGTTCAAACACCTTGGTAACGTATGTTACGCATGTGAGTCACGTATGTTACAAATATTAATCACAAAGAACGAAAAAAGGTGATTTTAAGAGCTTTTCTAAATATCAAGAATACCAACATTTTGCAAGACTGCGTCTATACAAGCATACATCATTATATCTGGCTAAACGTGAAAAATGTGAAGGATATCATGCGACCTGTGAATTTTATGAGAACATCAGTACAGTGTTATATTTACATGTACATGTATCATGAATATCACGAGTTTCATTAAAACAAATACCAAGAAATGTGTACAACAATAATGCATGTTTTGCATAATAGTCACAACATAAAGAATTGTGAATTATCCGAAGAGATAATTCAACCATAGTCAACGGTAACGTATGTTTCGAAATTGAAGCATTCGAAAGTGGATATTTAAATACAGCATTTTCTCATGACTTTTGAGTGAAAGAGTAAAACTTAATGCATGACACCCTGTTATAAATGCAATAATGATAAACACACAAAAGCATACCTGCCATACTTTGCAATCATTTTTTTCTTCAGATAGAGACCATGGAAAGGTTAAAGTGCAAATTGCAACCACAAGTTGTGTCCCTTAGAAGCAAAGTTATCAGTACATATACAAATTTCTTTTACGTATGTACAGTCGTTGTAAAAACACAACTGCTAATTCACAAAATCGTTTTTTTTTTTTTTTTTTTGCAAAAGGCAACTTTCTATATATTGTGAGACCCTTTTGGGTAAATACACATTTTCTCACGACTTTGGGTTGAGAGTAAAACTATTGTATGACTCACTGTTCAATAAATACAACAATGATACAACATGGGCGTCAATCCTCGCAAAAAAATATATTCATGTGGTAGACACCTGGATCAACAAAAAGGTATCCCCCCCCCACGAACATGAATAGAATTCCTGCGAGGATTGACGCCATGAATGATAAACACATTGAGTTTTACCGTAATGACGCTTACTTTCGTACTTGCTTATTTTTTTGTTTGCTTCTGAAAAAAGGCCAAATGTAATTTTGCATGTTATCACTTTGGAAGAATATAATTATGCGCACGAGCTGTCATTATTTTCATTGCCAACGCTAACAAATGTACAAAAGAACAATTAACTTAAATTCATACAACGTATGCTTCATTTAGTCAAGTTGGTTTCCCGTTAGAAGAAAAAATTCAGTTACATATCTAGTTTGCTCAAACGCTTTGCTTCGAAGATCATGGTGCTCCTTTTCAGTGTTGCGTGGCTTGCCCTACGCGAGAAATACAAAAACAGTCTTTTTGATAACGCCGAGGAGCTTCGATGTGACAATAAGTAACTGGTCACGTGCTCACCCATATTACCTTCTCTGACTGGCCAGTTTGAAGTGTTTTCTTTCACACTTTCCCCACTACCTGTGGCCATAAAATCTGATGTGAACATCTTCGTCATCTGCTTACAAGACTTGACCCACATACCAGTCATCCATCCGTACATAACCGACGACCCAGTCTTTCCGTCTGATATACGTGGCTTCACTTTTTGGTCAGAGCGACGCTTGGAACCTGTAAGTCCCATCACTCTCTTCTCCAATCTTTTCCTTTTTCGTCTCCGGTAATACGGCCTGAATTCGGCTACTGCTTTCCCACATTGACCTTGTTGGATCTAAACGGATAAACTACAACAATTCTCCGTGTCAAGTGAAATCAGAAAAACTACACATTGTCAATTTGGTAAATATGAAAGCACTTAGACATAATACTTACATCACGTTACCTCATTCAAGGGAATTCAAGAGTCACATAATTAATTGAAAATGAATTACAACTGCTATAACTCTGAAGTAAATATATGATAATTGAAATGAAAAACATTAATTTGCATCATTAAATAATATTTACATACCAAACTTTAGGATTGATTAGAGTAATCTGAAACCACAGTTACCACTGTATTCAGGGCAAGATTGGCATTATTTACCCCCAAAAGAATCTCAGTACAAGGCGCAAAATTGTAATTTGTAGCTCCTTCTGTTTATTATGATAGAAAGTCATATATGAAGGATAAAGCTTTGGCCTAAAGTACGACGGTACAAATGCTAAGATAATATAAGTTGAATACCTACGTTACATGAAGTGAAACCTACGTTGATCGCGTGATGAACCATGTGTAATAGTACCCTACAGTTGCATCAATATCTAAGAAGATGTAAATTTTCAATTCTTCTAGATAAAGCAACACATCGAAGTATTTACTTAATTATCAAAAAGTACCAACATTTGAAATGCTAAATGCTATTTTACATACTTCTTTCTAGATCTTAGAGAACTCGTGCACGCGTCTGTTCACACACGACGTGTTCATCATTGCCAATGCGCGCCGTCTTGTCGCTTTGGACGTTTCTGAAGCACTATGACCACATCGAGCTAGAGAGCCATCATATTAATCTGATGACTGTTGCCAACGGCCGTTCCTTGTGGATGTTTTTAATTAATTTATTTTTCTTGCGGTATACGTATGTTCGGTAGCCACCGCCAGGTACATCTGACCTTTTTCGATTGATTCTCTGCACCGCCTCAAAACGCCTCATTACAAATGACTTTATGAAATTATAAACTCAGTACAGAGGTAGGAGGTACCAATGCTTCTATTGGTAACTCCCATTGTGAACATTTTGCATTCTTGGAACTTCCCATATACGGTGGTACGTATGTTTCATTCCTAACCATGGACGGTCTGAAACAGTTTGTCGTCTATGAAGCTTTTACCTCTTCATGGATACCCAGGGTTGGCATAACTAATTTACATCAGCAGTATACAGATACTTTTAATAAGTTTTAAGGATCGATACATGACAAATCCTATAACACCCAAGAATTTTCGAAAAGGGGACATATTAAATCACGGGTAACGTGATGTTTCCATACCAATCCTGGCGACAATAATTAATTCTGTAAAAATAATCAAATTGAATATGTTTCCAAATTGTATTCAAGTCTTATTTTGTATTGTAGCATACGAATATTGTTTAGAACCAGTTGTATCAACGAAAAGTCAACATGTTTTATTTGCATAAACATAGACAAATCAAGGTGGAGTACTATGTTTAATATTGCGGACACTCGCCGTTCTTCAGTCGGGATTACCGTGTTTATGTATTCCACTCAACTCCAGCCAGAATCATCCTGAAGGTTGAGATTTTCGGCAGATAAGTTAACAACTATACATAAGTGATAATTAACGCCCGAATTACGTTAATCGGCGCATCGCTTTATTTTCCTGGTAGAATCTTGGCGACACCCGGGACCCCTCCGCTCTCCCTTTTTTTCACTGATTGTAGCATATTTAGTGGTTTTGAGCCTGAACGTTTCCTACCAATCCCGCACATTTATCGTAAATGAATACAGCAAGACCAAAATAATGAGTAAAAATGTATTGTCTGATTAGCATTGCGATCTTTAACATGAAAATCGTCAATTTGGAAAGGTTCTTTGGGTGCTGGGCTAAAAAACCTCTCCAGCGTTGCTTAACGCAGGACTTGGATTGTTTCGGAACTAATCATGTGGTAATTCCTTCCAAATTGAGTACGATCTTCTGTACAAATCCGCAAAATGCTATCAAGACATATACATTTCAAAAACTCATTTAATTTGGTTCATTGTTTATTCATTTTACGATAAATTGTCTATTGGGTACGAACTTCAGCTGACATTTGGTCATTCGAATTAAAGATCCGATCCGAATTGAGGAATCCCGATTGTCTTCCTCTCGGCGAACAGGTTCGCCGATATACCTGAGTGAAGTCAACCCTGGGCGAACAGGTTCGCCGAAATAGCACTCAAAGTTTCTAAATTTCTCGTAGTTTGAGAAATATTGCTTTAATTTCACGGACCGATCTGGCAGAAAGGAATCTAAAAATATCACACATTACTACTCCCTCGATTTCATGCGTGAACAAAAGCGTGGTTTCAAATTAGAGCAATTAGAGCTATCTGCTTCTGCTGCCGGGAACATTTGCTCGGGCCCTTCTGCTGGACAACCGGTTATGGATTATCGTTTTCTAGGACTCGACTGATAAAATGAGGGTGTAAATTTTCTCGCGGAGAAAACAGACGTGGTTGTTTGATGAATGGGCCGGTTCACTGACATCTTCAAAATTGAAACCTACCCTTTTAGGACAGGTCGCTCCCGACACTAGAAAGCTGGTTCGAAGATTGCTCTACATAACACACACTTAAGAAACAAGAGCCCCGGGGGGCACGACGCTCACCTGAGGTCTCACAAACTCTCTTTGGTGTCCATAGAAAAAAAACATCAGTTAC
>JZLH01S0124561.1:0-10000 GCA_001188425.1 Eucidaris tribuloides
ACCATGTTTCAGTTAAAACAATTACAGAGCAATTAAAACTGAACTTATTAATAAGAAGACGAAAATCTTCAAAATTCCTGTTTGCACTTCTGATATTACAGTGCAGAAGAGAAAAGTATCCGTTGGTTTCCCTCGAATATTTATTATTGAACTGGCTTTCAGTGTAATATCCGGAGCTATGTTGTTGAACAATATCATTGGGGTCAAAGGTATATACAAAATCATTGGCATTTGAATTTATATTTTCGGCTACTGTTATATCATAATCAGTGTTATCATGATTTGGAGTAGAGTGTAAGACAAATTGAAGAACATCATACAAGTCGTCATTATGAAGAGATTGAAAAGGAAACGCGTCTGCAGACATCATTTTAAAGGGAACAGATCACATGGGCAATTTGTGTTGAAAGGCACATATACGGGATTAAAGGTAAAGGTATCTCCAGATGACCAAACTAACATATTGACACACCGAAACAAAAAACAAACAAGACAGAAATTAACAAGTAACAACAAGCGTAACAGAAAACAGTATGTTAGTCTCATTTCCAGATCCTACGATATTTCCTTCCTCTATAAGTAGACGCACTACGGGTGAGTATCCGAGGCCTGTGATGTCAGGCCCATGTAGCCTCGACACCCAGTCTTAGTTATATTTATGATTCCTATGGCCACTAATATAACTGATCTTATGATTGACACTCTGTCAGTTTTTAGTAATTAGAGGTATGCAGGAAAACAAAATGGCCATCAAAATGCCTGATTTTTGCCAGAAAATCAAAAGTCTTTTTTTTTTTAGTAACTACTAGTTGTGCATATTTCAAAAGTCCAATACCCTAGACAAGACTGATACTGTTGTGTCATTACAAATGGCATGTTTAATTCATATTTAACAACAAAAAAAAAAACTCTGCTAGTCTCATTTCCAGACCCTGCGACTGTTTCTTCTTCTCAATAGACGTACTGCGACCGGATGAGCACCCGCGGTCTGTGATGTCAGGCTCAGTTAGCCTCAACAAACAATCTTAGTCATGTTTATGATTTCCATGACTATCAGTTTGAACGATCTTAAAATTAACACTCTATTAACCTAAAGCAATTTGAGGTATGCAGAAAAAAATGGCCGCCAAAAATACAAAAAAATACATCATAATTATACAGGGTGGCCCAGAAAGAATGCTACGAGTATAATCGCTAATTTCTTCACAATTATTGGCAAAATGTCATTAATTTTTATTTTGTTGGTTAGAACATTCTTTTTCCAATAAAACGATACCAAGATCATTGATTTTGAGTAAGACGTGTTGATCCTAGGGCCATTTTTAGGAGCAAGAATTCCAATTCGCAATTTTTTTTGGACAGCGGCCGGTCATCAGATCGCCTAAGATATTGTGGCCTCGATTTGCCATGCAGGCCCACGTACGACAACCTCGGATGCAATGGAGATGTAGCTAGATCGTTTTTATGAAAGCCTGGAATGCCTGCTTTCATAAGAAGACGATGGCTATTAAACCTCCATTGTATCGCGTTTGGTCTGGTATGTGGGATGGGCATGGAAAGTCGGAGGCACTATATCTAGGCGTTCTGATGACCGCCGCTGTAGAAAAATTGGCGAATTTGGGAAATTGCATTGCCTCCTAAAAATGGCCCTAGGATCAACACGCCTTACTCAAAATCAATGATCTTGGTATAATTTTATTGGAAAAAGAACGTTCTAACCAACGGAATAAAAATTAATGACATTTTGCCAATAATGGTGAAGAAATTAGCGATTATACTCGTAGCATTCTTTCTGGGCCACCCTGTATAGATAAATGTACGGAGTTAATTTTCTTTGGTAAAAAAAAAATCCTAAAGGTGTATATACTTTAATCTGATAGAGTTATATAATCTAATATGAGGATGAAATTTTCAAGATGGTACTTTGTCAGAATTGGCCAATTTAAAATGCATGGCAAAAACAAAATAGCCACCGAAATAATTTGTTGTGTTATGGACAGAGGTCCTTTTTGTACACACAGAAAATATCTTTGGGATTATATCTAAACGAAAATATTTACAATTCCAGCTGCGCATCAGAAAAAAAAATATATTATTTAAAATAATCATTGGTTTATGACCACAGAATGTGGTCGGGAAATAACGAGCTGGTTCTTGTGAAGGTATTGGTTTGTTTTAGCACTCCAGTTTGTAGGAACAAACCTTTTATCATTGTCAATAACATTCAACAGATTAACAAATGCAATAACAATTGTGCGCGATCGTCTTACTGTCTTTCACTATTAAGCCTACTGTCACGTGTAAGTTTTCAGTTTCTATAGAGGTTTTTCTGAGGCTGCCCTTCTTTCCCATAGAATCCACTGTCACTGCATGTATTTACAATGGAAAATGTATCATCGGCATTCATTTGTCGTGATATCTACATCTGGAAAGACTGGTTAAGTTGTTATACTGAGGCAGCGCCTACTTTGGCTGTGGAGAATGCATTCCACACTTGAAAATGCTGTCTGTCAGATCCCTTGCCCCACCTGCGGCGTGTAGACGCTGCTCTTTGAGTTCTGAAAAGGCCATTATGAGGTCAAGTTTCCAGTGATTGTGGTCCTTTCATTGCAATCTCATCCTACCAGCTGATGTTCATGAGCTTCCTTGTCTCTCTCGCACACATCCTTAAAACAGTGTTGAAGGCCTCCAATACTGCCCTCTTCTCCAAAGCGAGCTTCTGGTACTGCAGATTATTGGGCATCGTGGCATCCTGTGTCCTTTGAACCGGGACCAGTCAGTGGAGGTTGCGGCTGGAATATGCTGGGCATATCTTGACAGCACAACTGAGGCCATTGCTGTTTGACACACAATCTGTCCATTGGATGCGTAGGATCTGTTTCAAGGTGCTTCCTACGTAGAACTGGAAGCAATGAGTCTCTTTCTAGCCAACTTGATAGGGAACCGAAGACACGTGCAGGCTTTTTATTCAGCTGTCTTGGTGTATATTGTCAGTTTGTTATTGCGGTAGACTCCTTTTTTGTGAGCGTGGTAAATGTTACTTCTGCATGGCTAATCCATCCCCTGATGAGAATGCCTTTGAAGGATGCCTTTGATTGTCCATACCAGACAACTATGAATGCTGGTGTCTGTAACATCAAAACTGCATGTAAATTACCTTAAGCATTAACTATCGAATCCAAACGGATTTGATGACATCATTGGTGGTATGACAACCCGGTTTCATTGATGACGCACTGGGAATTGCATGACGTTCCAGTGTAAGGAAAAGCTCCAACAATTAAGCCACAAATGAGCATTTTCCCAACCTTATGCTTGCAGATATACAAGGCAACAACATTGGGACATCCAGACCGTCAAATTCCTTGTTTCTGGGTCAAGACTTTCAAATCATCGATTTCATCCAGTCCACTAAAAGTGTAAAGTAATCCATCATTTGCCATACTGGTAGAACAAATAAAAGATCTCAGTATGTTAAAACTCCATTGCTCCCGATTAGAGGCAATTGGCTAATTATATGTTGAGCTCTGGAAAAGAAAACTTGTGGACATCGAAGACAGTGGATTATTTTGTTCACTCTGATAAGTAAACCCCCTGGCTATGCTTTCTTCTGTAATGGGGCTCATATTGGTGCTTGCAGGATTTCACCACGATTGTCCTAGTTCTAAAATCAAAGATAGAATAACACAGGGAGTTCAGGCCTGTCTCTGTGATATGTTCCGTATATAAAGTAACTGATTTTCAAATAGGTAGATTATATCTTTGACACCCAGCTGCGTTATGAACGGGATGGTTTCCACAGGGCATATCAACGACTGAGTCAAGTGACCCTTCTAACATAGAACATTGATTAGACTTTATAAAAATGCTGGAGCCGTACTTGCAGACCTAATTGCCGCATTCAATACTGTGTGCCTGTGTGGTACAATAACTTCCCATCAAAGCTTTGACAAGATAGACACACGGTTAAGCCGCTTACATCACCCGTCAATACAGACTAGCAGAATTTGTAATTTTGCTTACATAACAAGCTACATGTCTATCATCCTTGTTTGAACCAAACAAAAAGGGAAACTGATGAACTTTTAAATGCCAATATGAATTATAGCTTTTGGCATTTGACCACCATCTTGATTTATGAGAATTAATATGTCATCCTTATCTTGAGCCATTATAGCACCTTTTCAATTGAACTTGTAATATTGCCACAGAGATACAGACCCCCATGCAATTAAAATCCTTACTAAGTTTTCTGTGTGTAAAATCAGTTAGTTTGGAAGCCATTTTGTGTTTGTATTGCCCAGTGCTGACAGTTTGCTTGTCTGGCTTCCAGAAGTTTGATTTTTTTTGGTATATACAGTGCTAAAGTGAACAACAATAGAGCCAGGTTCTGATGTAGGTTGAGAGCACTATAGCAGAGAAACTACATGGGCCAATCTGTCGTTCACATCAGCTTAGGGTAGCTAGAGTGAAGGGTTGTAACAAAGTAGTAGAATTGACCAATCCTATACACTGTACTAAGGAAATTACAATTATCAGTCAACTTTAACTAAGTCTAGTGTGTTGAGACAACATGGACCTTACGTTACAGGCCTCGGGTGCTCATCAAGCAGAATGCGTCTCGGAGGAAGAAACAGTCTGGAACTGAGACTAGAGTATTTTGTTTAAGATATGCAAATAAACATGTCATTTGTACTGACACAACCCTATCAGTCTTGTCTAAGGTACCTGACTTTTAAAATATACACAACTGGCATAGTTTCTGAAAACAAAAATATGACTTTTAATTTTTTGGACAAATATCGGGTATTTTGGCGGCCATTTTGTTTTTCCTACATACCCCTAATAGTTCGAGGGTAACAGAGTGTCAATCATAAGAACGAATAAATTAATGGCCATATGAATCAAAAACATAACTAAGAATGTGTGTTGAGGCTACATGGGCCTAACATCACAGGCCTTGGATACCCACCCGTCCGTAGTGCGTCTACTTATGAGGATGGAGAAGTCGCAGGGTCTGGAAATGAGACTAACATAGTGTTTTCTTGGAAATATGCAAATTAACCTGTCATCTGTGATGATACAACACTCTTAGATTTGTCTCAGGTTATGGACTTCTAAAAAAATATACACAACTGATAGTCCATTACTGAAACAAACACTTGCCTTTTGATTTTTTTTCTATTGAATAAGGATTTGGCGGCCATTTTGTTTTTTTCCGTATATTTCTGAATTGCCCAAGGTGACGAGTGTCAGTTTTCAGATTGTTCAAGATGATGGTACTCAGGATCATAATCTGCAAAGAAAAAAACTATAGACCCTAAAACAAGGTTCACCCCCTTGGCTGCCGGACTATAGTGTTAAGCAACACAGAAATGAATGCGAATGACCCATTGAAAACACACGTGTGTCACAAAAATAATGTACAAAATGAGGGTTATGTTTTGTAGAGTAAGCACGTGATTAGTGACACGGAAGTTGGTTTTCTTCATTTTCATTCAACAGCCGACATTTTCATCTCAATTTAGTTGTTTTCACTTGATAGAACTTGTATAGGGTGTTCATTAACTACAATGGGTTCAGTCCGAACAATTATTAATTTTAGCACCTAAAATGGCTGAAAACTTAATTTTCCAGGACAAGCATGAACAAGACAGTTTGCAGTTGCAAGCTATAGCAATATTTTTATGATCATTATATGCCGATAACCACAGTTAAAAAAAAAAGTGAGCTACATAATCCTCCATGCTCTTAGTATCTTTGATTAATGAAACCCTGACAAAATTGTATTTCAAAATGATTATTTAGTGCTTTAAAAAAAGTGAAAATCGATGAGTTCTCAAACTGACCGGATTCACCATGCCCATGGGGCGTATCCTCCTTACCACTGTCTTATGAAGATAGGAAACACTTTCTTCTTCGCGGGGTGGTGTCTTCTTTCTAATAACGAGTGCCACTGAGAGCTATGTGCACGTAGATGACCTTGCATTCTTTGTGTGCATGACATTATGCCAGCACAGAAGAAGGTCAACTGTCTAGTATTACATAAGTTCTGTACATGTCATAGGTCTGAAAAGGAAATTTGAAACTGTGTGCCTATACACTACACTATTAATTTTGTGCTCATTTTTCAAAATCGAGATAATTTCTGATATTCGGATTTCACAGGCAAGTCTTTATGAATAGCATATAAGGACATTAATAATGTTTTGATGTGTTATAGGAGCGTTGCAAATGAGATTTCCTACCTTTAGGTCAGTATTGTATAATGCTTTCACGGTTCCAACAACGTTCATTAGGATATGAATGCAAGTAATGTTATTAACCAAGGTTGAACTATAGGTGCTATTAGTGACGTTCCAATTAGATAACACCAAAATAGTAGATTGAGTTCATTGTGTCATGGTAATTGCGCGTATTAAATCACATTAAAAATAAAGAAGACCTTTTTTTTCTTTTTTAATTAAAAAAGATAAAAAATTACTTTTGTTTAATATTTAAATCTTTATTGATTTTCAAGATTCATAGATAGCAAGCATAACAATCAATAACAAATTACAATAATTACAAATGAAAAAAAAATGGCAGTGTACAAAAATATATAATACGTACCCTAACATTATTTAAAGGCTTTTTATAAGAGCGAGGCCCAGAAAATAAATTAAAGGGAACTGTAAAAAAATATGCAATGAAAGCTCTTCAGACATTAATAATTTGATATGTACGTATGTTACATCATACAAAATGACTGTCACATAAATAGTGTTAAAAGTGTAATTTATAACCCTATAACAGTTATATCAACCTAGAATAATGTATACATGTATTAGAACCAAATGATAACCATCGAAATATTAGTTTTGCAACTTTGTGTTTTGAAAGGAAATAAAATCAAGGAAGGTAATATACACGAAGTCAGAGAAGATGTACAGCATAATGCATGTTTACAGTAATGCAATACAGGATGATTATATTTGCTTCAAACTTGATATAATGACAAATTTAACAGCTGAATTTAATTATTAAAGTAAAACTACCGAAGTTTATAAAGATTTCCTTCTACATTTAGAGCTGTAAAGCTCATTGCAACAGGTCGTAAACTCTATCTTTTAATTTATTCATTCACCATTTTACAATTCCATTTCAGTAAAAAAAAATACAAATGCATATACAAATAAACCATAAATTTTAGTAAACATTATCACGTGTCAATATTTACCGAATATAAAATGAAAGAATGACATTGAAACACAAATTGAACCACACTGCCCGGGCGTCTAAAAATGAATAAGCAAACTCACCTATAGTGTTATAGTATTGGATGTAAACTAATATGTGTAAATCAATTTACATATTGATAAGGATGGTATTAATTTCAGTAGCGCGGAAACGTGGTACGCCATACAGACAGAATGTTTTAGGATTACCTTCTAACTGAGAAACTATACCAGGTACGAGCACTACTATATCGAATGAATATTAGGATGCTCACAAGAGAGTTGATGAAGATGCTTTTTATTGTTATGTTGGTAATCTTATACTTTGGATAATACAGGTATACCTTATATGTAGTCATTAAGTTATAAAACCTTATTAGCCCCTTGGTGCTCAGTTCATGAAGTCAAGTGAAGCAGGCGTTGTGCAGACTGTGATGAACATGGACAATGAAAAATAGTACATGAATCAAACTTGTTTCTTCTCTCAGACCAGTATTTTTCCAGGTTTGATTTGAATGACTCTCGGCCACAACGATGGGAGTTTATTCGACTCTGAGATGACTCGCTGTGAAAGTGAAAATAGTTTCAGCTTTGACTTAGCATGTCTCTTGAAGACTTTGAAATTATAACCTCGTGTCATGCTCAAGGACGAAAATCTTACCTTATTATTATTAAAATATAATTACAATTCTCTTGGAATCACTTCTTAGAATTACATGTTTACTAACTTTACCATAGTTCTGTTACCACGGGTGATTGACCGATGAGACATGATAATTCAATTTCAATTTATTTAGGAATTGAATACATTTATTTCAATCATTCAGTAATAATGACGAGAATACAACATGGTTGCATCTGAGTAACATAAACATATAACAACCTGCCAACAACAAAATAGACGATAATATGCTCAAAATAATTTATTTTGGATGTGCTAGAAAACAATGGCTTTAATTTGGAGTTCGTACAGACAACTGCGGGGTGAGTACAATAATACTATCCTTATACCAGCACATTTTACGCTTTTGCATGCAAAAATAAAGAGCGTGGCAGGTTTTTACAATTTGTGCGTGTGAAGTGATACTTAGTTAAATCTACCCATCAAGAGGTATAGCTGGCATTTGCATATGGCGTATAGTTTGACTGTCAGTGCGTTTTAGGTCCACATCAAGCACGTATACGCCCAGTCAGTGGCGATACCTGGTCCAAACAGCAGGTACATGGACCGATAAAATGGCGCCCAGTTTTCATTAAAGTCATCAAGTTTAACCGACACATTGGGATTATGCTGATTTACAGGCGATTGGAGAAGGAAATGTCATTTATTGGATCCATATGTTAATCACGAAACGGATTTAATCGGAAATTAGGCCTAAAAAAATATCGAGAGAGTGGAGCCCGCGTGTTTCGGTTTCATTGAAGACGGATACCATGTCTGTTGTACCACGGTAAAAGTTATCGTGTCATTCATAAGGAAATGATTCTGAGAACATTTTGGCGCCAACTATCGAATTTTGGTTTGTCGTCTGCCGAATATCTGGAGTCATAGTCCAAGATGTCGTTACAGCTGATAGCGAACAGTGCTTCCAATCTCCATAACCTTGAAGTTATCGGGAAGGTTGACCCGTATCTCACTGCCAACTTCCAAGGTAATTTTTTTTTTTTTACTGAAGTTAATAGATCAGTTTTACATGGTAAAACACTGGTAGATTGATGAAAATACCAAAATACCATTTAAGAATCTCAGGCAAAGTGTAGGAACTAGAACAATTCAATTTGGTTTATAAAACAACTAAAGTGACCGTAACATTTTGAATGAATTATATCATATAGTCATTAGACTTTTGATTTTTGAAAACTCTTCACTTTCATATTTTACATCCCAGTTACATTATTTTGTACTTTCTTTATTTTTAGGGTGTGCGACTTTGTCGGGGGGGGGGGGGGTTCGTGGTGACGGGTCACATATTCATATCAAGTGGGAGCAGCTCTGTATAGGCCACTGGCTTTTGCTGATCCCCCACTTTCTTGATTATGATCCAGTCTTGCTTTGTTAATTTGTTGTTTTTATGCATGGTGTATATTAATTATATAACTCGCTATTTTGTGTCTTCCGTATTTATTGTACAGTTTCAAGGGCATGTCCCTGTTGTATTATAATTGAGAATTGTGGAAATAAATAAAATAAACTTTGAACTTAGCCTATACAAACCTCGTGTACCTTCAGACCCTTGTCCGACATGGGTGTTCATTTAAAGTGATAGGGTAATATTGTGGAGCTTCAATTTAAAAAATTGTCAAACTTTGATATTTGAGCTACATAGTAGTGTTCAAATGGACAAATAAACACCCTAGAATACAAAAGTTTGGAAAGTTACACTGCCAATGACAAGTTATGCATGAATAAACAATTAAAACTCGGGGCGAGTTTTAATAGCCTAGGTGTACACACAGTAAGTCTATGGGAGGAAATGGGCAAGTGAATCTGGTCAACTTACGATTTTCACTTTTTTAAAGCACTAAATAATTTTTTAGACCTCCTCAAAGACACTGGTAGCATGGGGAATCATGTGGCTCACTACTACTACTACTACTAACACTGATAAAAATAATACTAATACTAATACTAATACTAATACTAACACTGATAATACTAATACTAATACTAGTACTAACACTAATACTAATACTAATACTAACACTGATAATACTAACACTAACACTAACACTAATACTAATACTAATACTAATACTAACACTGATAATACTAATACTAATAC
>JZLH01S0124561.1:56857-92069 GCA_001188425.1 Eucidaris tribuloides
TAATATTCGGGAATGCCCGTATGCTTTCGGAAAACGAGCGCTTACGAACTATGCAGCACGCATTCAACCGAAGAAAGGCGAATTGCACACGGCCCTACTTTCAACGGCAATTCTGTTCGCAGCTCCACGATTGCTGTTACGCGCAGCCTTGCAATAGGGGCAAGCGAATGGTATTGAACGTACATGGATTACGAGCGGCGCATCCTAGAATTTTGTCAGTGATTTTTTTTGTTAATGACAACTGGCTAATACAGTCCGTGCATCCGATTGGCTGAGAGTAAATTTGTCAGTGAAATCACCGACAAAACCCTTCATGAAACGCTCCCCGGATACCTTGCGTCTAGTCTTCAACGGGTTGATGGAATAATGAGACGCAAAGGTTGCACGTAACGGAGCCTAGTGCAATTTGTACATGTATTAAATTATGTATGTTATTGGGGTTAAGCCTAGACACTTTCACTGATTTCTACGATGTAACGATGTAGGGTAGACTCCACTTGGATGCACCCAATTATTGCACGCTGTTATTCACGAAATGCACGATTGGGAACGTTGTGAATTATCAAAGCACAAATTAAGTCACAAGTGCACACGTGGTCGAATTTAAATCCATTTATCACACACACTAACACTCAAACAAGCCAAATCTGATTTTCACACCATTTACTTATGCCGCTTAATCATTGGGAACAAAATAATAAAGGCATTTGAAATGTCATTCCATTTCGATCATTCAAGGATGTGAAATAAATTAACTGCACTTTAGTGAATTGTTCAAATCAAAGTACCTAGTTTGGAGGGAAAAGTCTCGTTGGTATAATATTACGTTAGAACACGGATAGTCCATTGGGAGCTTTGAATTCACATTACGATGCATGAATACTGCTTCTTGAATGATATTGACACAATTTCCAAAACAGGGTTTCATTGCATATGAAGTATTTTTGATAACAGCATGTCAAGTTGTTTGGTAAACACGTAACATATCCACAACAACAACAAATTAAACCCAGCTTAATGCTTTTGTTCATACCACGCAGAAGATGTTGCGCATGCTCAGTTTACATCTAATGTTCGTCTCATGCACAGGTCGATAATTGGACGATTCATTTTAATATTTGCATGTCAGTTATTTGTGATTTCGCTTTCGTAATGGGCAGACGCATGCAAGAAGTGACCGAAATGGATGCTAGTATTTCTTCATGTTTTAGATCATCTGGGACTTTTCCATTAAACGACCCTTTATAAGGGGGGGGGGATTACTAACAAACACCGATTTGGGATTATTTTAATACTTTGGTAGTCGTTGTTTCGTCTTTGTATTTTACAGTTTTTACTAACATTTCTCCAATTTTCTGCCACGCTTTGTTTTTGTAATTCAATAATGTTCTGGGGCAAGGCATCTCTTCACATTCTATACTAATTTTAATCAGTCCAATATTATTAATCTAACTCGATGATATCTGAGGTAAACAAAGTTTATAATAATTGCTTTGCGTATCCTGGTTCGCAAGGTTGATTACTGTCTTATAATCATGGTAAAGGTTGTAAAGGTATAGTCGTACTTTCCTTTTTGTGTGTAATTGATAATAACAAGGTTTTCGACCTGTCCGAAAAAAAGTTTTTAAGTCGATGAAAATTTCCCAGGACTTTTATTTAAAATCAAATGGTTAAGATATGACGGTAATATTGTTTCATCTTATTTGTCTTTTCGGTTAAACATTATTCGTTGCTCCCAAAAAGATTTGGTAAAGCATCAGCCTAGAAAATAGTCTGGAATCCAGACTCCGTCCCTGCGAAGTAGGAACCGCCGCTGCTATAGTAGAAACTAATTCACTCGAAATAATTTCATGAAAACGTCTGTCAGTCAGACCATTTTAATAGTGCACAGTTCTCCACCTCCCCTATCTGATAAAAAATAAAAGATTTGCATTTATTTGTTAGGTCTATCCTCAAAAGTAGCAGATTCTACGACAATCTGTTTGTTATAATGACTCGGAGCTATATAATTGCTAATCGAAATAGATGTACAGTTTTATCTATGGCAATTTCAATGTTTGACATTTGAAATTAATCTATATCTTCCACAAATTTCGCTGCTCCACACAGGATTTCTGCCCACATTTGGACCTTGTTTTGTCAACTTTTATGGCTCACCTCGCGAATTTGATGACGTCAAGGACGAGTTTGAAGACTTGAACAAAGGCAAGGTAAAGTAACTAACTTTATCTCTTTGTTCCAAAATGATACGGTTGTGCAAACGTTCAAATTATGTTATCATTATAATTTTTATAATAATAATAATAATAATAATAATAATAATAATAATAATAATAATAATAATAATAATAATAATAATAATAATAATAATAATAATAATAATGATAATAATAATAATAATAATTATGATTACTGTTATTGTTATTATTGTTATTATTTTTCATTATTATTATTTTATACTTTTTTTTACAATGTAATAGTAATTATTATTATCATTATCACTGTGAAATTTGAAGATCAGTACATGTATTATTGGGATATTGAAAAATGTATAGAACACTAACTGATGTGTTGCGTGTGTGTCAGGCTTACTGAACTTATTCAGTTCAGTAGTAGCGATTCAATATGGTCTATAAAAACTAATCTGCAAGAAACTACTATCAGTGCCTATAAAATTTGTCATATAGCAGGAGTGCATATGGTACATATCTATAATTTGTAAAGGAATTTAACATAGAACATATCATACACAATGAACATCCACGCAGGGCAAGAGTCAGAACGTGTATGGTCCAAAGCATTTTATAATCATTAAATCTATAACCGTCACTATAAGTCCACAATAATTGAGTTTCTAGGTACTTCACTTTGCTAAAGGTTCTTAACTCTTAACGTGCCAGAAAAAATACTGTTCCGTGGACATTGTGTGTATAATGTGGTGCATAATTGCACCTTTGGCACTGAAAGATTTAAATTGCGTTTTCTTCTTCAAACCAGTGTATTTACACAGTGTTATTTTTATGCGAGCAATAAGCGGGGGGGGGGGGGGGATAGACCGAGAGTCCGATAGACCGATTATCTAAAAGGCTCCGGTAGACCGTTTTTTTAAAAAAAAAAAATGGGTCTGATATACCGATTATCAGAAAGGAGCTGATATACTGAAGTCCGATACACCGATAATCGAAAAGGATCCGATAGATCGATTGGCTATTGGCCATTTCGTTGATCGGTCAATCGGACGCTCAGTCCAGACCTCAAATTTCGATATTTGTAGGGCAAGGCCACTTTACTAAAGGGTACATTCCTATGTTACAGCACAAATGGAGAAATTAAAAAGGGCAGAAAATTCTTCCAAGGCCAATGACAAGGACATTCAAGGTCAGTCACTAGGGCGTCCAAAGCCATGGCCGTCAATAGCCTTCGATTAATTTAAGCCTTGTCAGAGTCTATCAGACAATATTCTGTAAAATGATCCACTAACTTTAATCCATTTGGTCTAACACTAGGGCGATGGCGTCGCCTACAGAGGGCGTGTTTTGATGTCCTTAGAAACTGAACTTGGCGACCCTCCGGCCGAACAGCATGCCGACATTAACGCGCTGGAGTTACAGCGAGTTGACAAGTTTCGACGCCGAAGGAAGTTCCACTTGTATGCAGCTTTCATCAATGCCACTATGATTGGTCACACCGATCATCCGGTGGAATTTGAGGTAGTTTGTTCGCTTTTCGTCATTAAACCTTAAACGGAATAAAGTGGCAGGATTAGAAATCCTCTCCAATTCACGTTGAAATGATGCTAAAATAAAGCGCACTGTTGAAAGTTTTGCTGTGAAAGTTTCATGATTAAAACTAAATGTATCTTCTTCGTTACACGATTATTATCAGAGAGTACAGCGGGTTTAATTTCTATCATAGTCCCACTGTAATTTATTGTGTAAACATGTACTTACCCTTTTCCTCTCAAACGAATTCAAGCCAATGTTGGTGAAAAGTGCATTGAGTTGGTTAATAAAGAATTCATTATGTCCGACAATGATATAATTATATAATGTATGAATTTTGGAACATAGTGTCAACTTAAAAACTTTGTAGTCCACGTTCGTGAACGTAGAAAAATGTTCTTTTTTTTTACTTGAGCGCCGTAGTGGCAGCCGGGCTCCCCAGGAAGTGGAGGTGGTGAACACATGTGCAGGTGTCCGATGATCAGAGAGGGTAAAGTTGTGAGAGAGTAGTCAAGGGTACTGAAGTTGTCTTCTGGGGGAACTGTCCGCCGGGAGAGTTGTTCTGACACGCGTTCTTACCTCCCTTTCAGGTCAGCATCGGTAACTTCGGCAACAAACTCGACGAGCGCGTCACCCCGCAGCCGTCCACCACGCAGCCCACCAACGCCGTGTTCGATGGCAACTACTACTACTTTCTCCCGTGGATGGAAACTAAACCCCTCATCGTCATCAGCTCCGAGTGGGAAGACATTAGCTTCAGACTCGACTCACTCAACATCATCCTCCACATCATCTCCAAACTGGTAAGAAATTGATTGCCTAAATAGTGATGATGATGATGATGATGATGATGATGATGATGATGATAATAATATTGGTAACTTCCGTGGATGAAAACCAAACCCCTCATGTCATCAGCTCGGAGTGGGAAGACATCAGTGTCAGACCTGACACACTCAACATCCTCCTCCACATCATCTCCAAACTAGTAAGAAATTGATTTGTTGAAAGGTCAATAATATGATTGGGACCACTTGAAAATGCCTCAACAACCAAATGAGTTGAAACATATACCAACTATACTCCAGCTGGAGTGGATCTCCCAGCTGAAATGATTTGTCTTTAATTTGTTTACTTAAGGAGAATCCAGTATGAACATACCAGTATGTTGTTTCTTTCGTGGCCAGAGAGAAAAAAATCCTATAGAAAGCCACACAACAGATTTGCCTGCCACACGGGATATTGACAGAAGTTATTTCAGAATGAGTCAACATTGACCACAACATTTTCACGGCAGAATCCTTGCATAATTTACTTGATTCTAGAATAGTTTCAGTCCAAGTTGAAGACTACCCCCCGATCATGTCATTTACCTTTAATAGTGATGATAATAATGATGGTGGTGATGATGATGATGATACTACTACTAGTAGTAGTAGTAGTAGTAGTAGTAGTAGTAGTAGTAGTAGTACTACTATTACTACACTACTTCACTACTCAGTTTATTTGAGTAGTAGTAGTATACTAATATTACTACTGCCTAGTAAATAGTAGTAGTACTCTACTACCTACTACTATACTACTACACTACTACACCTACTACTACTACTACTACTAGTAGTAGTAGTAGTAGTAGAAGAAATAGAAGTAGAAGTAGTAGTAGTAGTAGTATCGATTAATATAGTGTGTCCTCCAAAAATCTACATCAAAGTTTGACTTTTTATTACTTGAACCTCCACAATGTTACTAAAGCAATGTCTTTGATATCGGACAGGAAACAAAACTCAAAGAAGTCAAGACGAGCATCAAGTCTGGAGAGAACGAGAGGGAAGTAGCGGCCCAATTGATCGGAACTATCGACAAACTTATTGAGGACTGCAGGTAAGATTGTTAACAACGTTAACTCTTAAAGTACCAGGTGATTTGAACCTGTATGGTCTTTATGTGTATCATTTGGTGCAGATTTGCGACTTTGGCACGTTAAGAGTTTTTAATACCGCCTTATATTTAAGAGTTTTATGAGTATTTGACCATTCTCTGCGAAAACCTCCCCGTTTGCCCTATAACCTGCGTTAGATGAAGATAAACATTATACGTTTTGCTTTACAATTCATTTTATCTGAATAATGTCAAAGCTGTGTTGATAACGTTGAAAATACGAAAAGTTGTTCTTTGTATCTACATAAGTCTTCGCAATTTTGTATTTTTGTCATGGCTTGTGACAACTTTTTAGATCATAACCCCATTATTTCGGCTATTTGAAAAAAAGGAAATAATGGTGGTCACTTATATAGCACAATAGTGAGAGAGAAAATGACACTGAATGATAATTACATGTACTTTACTAATAACAGGTTAAATACTTAGAGATAGAAACATGACACTGCGTTAAGTTACACTATGTTTAGTTACGTGTGAATAGTGTCCACAAAAGATGACTTGCAAATAGATTAATGGAAGTTGTTCAAGAGTTTGGGTTCAAATAGAGAAAAAGCGCGACCCTCCCTTCCAGCATGTTATGGACTCGTGGCGGTTGTTAATACAAGATAATTCCACGAGTGAAGTCTGTGTAGTGTATTATTCAGATGAACATAAACTTGTAAGGGAGCGAATGATTGTAGTGACGTCAGAAACCAGGAGAAAGGTTTGAATTATAAAGTATTTATGATAGGTAATCCATTAACAGTGCGAAGAATTTGAATTGTATGACTTTTTAAAATGCAAATATATTCTTTCTTTCTGGGGAAGACATGACGTGTATAGTCAAAAAGGGCACGAAGAAGTAAAAAAAATTACCGTATTTTGATTATCGAATCTTAAATAGAACTATTGTTTGGAAAATTTAATACCAAAACTGGTATGTAAATACAGAGAGGTGGTCATAGAAAGATTCTTGAATTCGGAGAGAAGTGATGGGGTTGCACTTTGTGTACTTTCGGTGCGGTATAGGAGATGACTATCATTATCTGTTGTAATGTTCTGTATTTAATGTTAACTTCTTTGGGCCTCGCAGAAATACTTTGCAAAAGCACAAACTGTTCAATTCCATTTATTTAAAATACTTAAAAATGTAGCAAATGCTGCAGTAAAATAATACTCTGATTTTTAACCACTCGCTTTACACGATATGTGTATGATTATTTATGTATTAGTATATATTTATGTGTATGAGTATACAACAGCATATACAAGTATTATACATGTAGTCTATATACACTGGAACTTGAATTAATTTTTTTCTTGGCCTTTTGTAAATGTTATCTTGCTCATATGTTTTTATTGTCTTTTGCCAAAACTGACTTAATTTATATTTAAATATTTAATGAAAAACAGTGCGCAACTCTAAATCAAATTATATTCAAAATTTTGTTTTTGTTCTTGTTACTTTACATAATTTAATTTCATGTGTATCGTCCTATTATTTATTTGTACTTGTTGGTGTTTGTATTTATTGTAATAATTGTAAATATTTGATAACAAGTTATTGAGTTATTTCCCATTCTCCAATAACCTGTTGGGTGACACGGAAATATGTTGACTTTAATCAAATTAATTTATTAATTCATTTATTAATTCGTTAATCCATGAATAGATTTATTCATCGATTAATTAATTAATTTATTCATTCATTCGTTCATTTATTCATTCTTTTATTCATTCATTCATTCATTCATTCATTCATTCATTCATTCATTCATTCATTCATTAATCCATTCATGTATTTATCCACTCATTCTTTAATTCATTCATTCATTCATTCATTCGTTCATTCATTCATTCATTTATATATATCGATTCATTGATTCATTCATTTATTCACTCATTCATTTGTCCATCTATTCATTCATTCATTTGTTCATCCATCCATTCATTCATTCATCCATCCATCCATTCATCCATCCGTCCATCCATCCATCCATCCATTCATCCATTCATCCATTCATCCGTTCATCCATCCATTCATCCATCCATCCACTCATTCATTCATCCATTCATCTATCTATTCATCCATTCATTCATCCATCCATTCATTCATTTATTCATTTACTTATCTTATTCATTCATTCATCCATTCATCCATTCATCCATTCATTCATTCATTCAATCAGTAAACCGCTTCCCGACTTCGGCAGCATGAAAACATACGCCAACGAACTGGACCATCGTCGCCTGGAGTTTCGGCGGAGGGCCCTCCACGAGATCGTGATGAGAGCGCGACTACTTCGGGATAAGGCGACGGATGCCGAGGAAACGATTGATGAAGTTGAGGAATACCTCGAAATACTGACGGAGATCGCGGTCGAGGTAAAATCGATAAACTTATTGTTCGTTTATTTTTATTTCCGCCATAAAAAAAGAAATATACAAAATTATACACGACGACTCTAAAATATACTAAATATAACGAAAAATGACAATGAAATGAAGACAAATATGAAGATAACAGATAACATTACAATCTCGACAATAATATAAACAAAATACAAAGGGAATAACAAATACAAAAACGGTGAACATTTTGAGAATGTAAGAAAAGATGAAGACGGCTGGATAACCTATATTCATCTGGGCTGTTATAGTCCTGCTGGTCTTCCGTGGGAACCAGTTTTTGTGGTTTGATCTATTGTCTTATATATGCCTAGAAAGAAGAAATTAATATCATCTTATCAACGTCTTGGAATGTGAATAAATGAATATAAAAGGGATTCTACTGTAGTTAGATTTATTTCTAACATAAACCATGCATGAGATATTGATGGTTATGAAGAAAGTGCCAAGCACGAATAGGTGTTGGAAAGGCTACTAGCTTTACCCTTCTTTCGAAAAGAAGTGCGTTTGCAACTGTTTGTTCTAAGTTTGGATAGATAAATATTAATGGGTAGTATCTGGTAAGTTTATGCGAATAGGAAATATTTTCTATTTTTCTATTTCGAAGAAACATAACTGCTTCATAATCGTACGTGAATTTGCATAATCAGTAACAATAATGATTTTAGAATTATTTACTAATTTCAAGTTTTCGATACAGTTTCAAACACATGAATGAAACAAGTTTTCAGAATGATCTGTAACAAAGTAGCATACTCACGAAAATCCATGTAAGTGATTTCTATTGGCAAATGACTCCCTTTTTGAGAAAAGAATGAAACGGTATAACCACTGAATTTCTTACCTTAAAGCCCAAGTTTAATTTTGGGGATTTTTTTGTTAGTTTGAAGCTTTATGCCCAAAGTCATAACCGTTAAGGTTATATGAGTTATACCTCATCTGAAAGAGCAGAGCTCTGCTTTTCAGATGAGGTATAGCTGCGGATAACATTAACGCCTTATTAACCCTTTGGATTCTATAATGTAAAAATATGGTCAAAAATGTCGGGGTCCCCCGACATTTTAATAAATTCATATAAAAAAAAACTAAAGACATTCAGAATCTATTATGGCAGGTTATGACTTTGGGGCATAAAGCTTTCAAAATAACAAAAAATCCCAAAACTAAACTTGGGCTTAAATGTAGAGGTATACTACATGTCAAGTGTACTCGTGTACCCGAATACATTTTAGCGAAAGTGTACACTGGTAGGCCTACACCTGCTTTGATCAAGGAGGTATTAGAAATGGAGTCCCAGCAAGCAAGACGCTGCCAGATTTCTAAGGACGTAAAAAAGAATTTTCCAGGTGCTTTGGTCTTCGATGATCAAGTCCCAAGCGGCCAACTTCACAGGAAGAGCTGAAGATGAGTTTGGATATGTGAAAACATTTTGCGAAAATTTTAGTCGTCTCTTGGTAAAGCGAGGTGATTTATTGACCTATGAATAAGATTGACAAGTGAAAACAAATGGTGTAAAGAAATATGTAAGCGAGCTTAAACCAAAGTCATATTTTGTCAAAAAAATTGGAAACCATACCCTTTTTTAAATGCCAATTTTGACACTTTTCTGATCTATTCCGACAAATAAAATTGAGATTATACTGTTCTTCACAGTATAGTGCTCTTTAATAAACTATGTCAAAAGAGTGTCCAGGCGTGCCCAGTTGAGTATTTTTCACCTATATTTCATTAATTTTTGTCGTTTTTCTTTTCGTTTGTCCCTCGAGTCTGAAGAAGTGCACACATAATCTTTTGTAAATTGGTTACAGCGAAAACTAATTATCGTTACAAAAACATTTCTACTAAAGTGACTGGTAATTACACATTTAGGCAGAAATGTTATTGTCTGGCCAACTGCAAGGCATATCTAGTAAAGCGCATAGCAACATAATTTTCGAGTGGCGGCTTCGAACATCGTTCAAAGAAAATTGTCTTGTTGTAACTCCATCTCTAATACCTCCGTGCTTTGATAATACAGGGTGACGCACCTTGCTTTGATAATACACGGTGACGCACAACCGTACTATTTATTTCACGTAACAGCCTCAAAACAGCCTCCCCGACGTGGTGATTTGGATGATGTGTGGTTCGAAACGAATCGCCTATACTCGGATCCCTGCCTACCAAGTCCTCTACTCGGACAAGGGCCCAATGAGTTGTGGCAAATACTGTGGGAGAACGTTCAGCTACTTCCTCAAGGTTGGTGCTAAAGTAATAAGCTAACGCTGTGGAACTTCAGTTAAAAAAAATGTCAAAGTTTGATATCTGAGCTACATAGTAGTGCTTAAATGGACACATAAACATCCTAGCATACAAAAGTTTGGAATGTTATAGTGTCACTGGCATGGTATGCATGGATAAGCAAATTAGTACTCCTCCCGAGCATAAATCAGTCAGACCTGTAACACAGTAGTCTATGGGAGGAAATAGACAAGGTCATGCAGGAGAAGGTCACACTGGATTTTCACTCTTTTAAAGCACTAAATGATCGCTTTAAAGTACAATCTTTTCAGGGCCTCATTTTTAGACTTTATCAAAGACACTCCGAGCATGAAGAATTATGTAGCTCAGAATTTTAAACTGTGGCTTGAAAGTACACATTCAAAGAAATTCACAAATATTGCAAGAAGAGTATTGTTAGAACCTGGTAAGCTTACAGATGGCATTTGTTTAAGTTTTACGATGATTTTTTTTTTTGGCTCTATGATAATACCCATAACTAAGTTGTAAGTTAATTTAATATATTTAAAACATATTCATTTTCACGTGTACCATTTTTTAATGAACAACGATAAAATGTATTGTGTTATTAGTGATTGTTTGAAGAAAGTAGTTTTTGTTCATTTATGATTCTCGCGTAATTTTATTCTCGCATATGCCATATTAAATTGTTTCAGTTCATGATTGTTATAATGTCTTGTATTTATGTGTGATATATTCTTTTATATGATTTTTTGATGAAAAGTAGAAAAAGAGAATTAATCAATTGATCAAACAAACATCTAATCGATCAATTCTTTTCAAACTACATAAATCATTCAATTTGCACAAATTGGCCCCCAAAATGATGTATTACGAGAAAGGAAAAGAAACTGCATTGAATTACTACCACAAAGCTGTTGTTTTGACACGATATAACATTGTGGAAGATCCGTTTAAAACCTTGTCAAACTTTGCAAACTGACATATCTGACAGTGTTTGAATGGACAAATAAACACCATAGTTTAACACAGAAGTTCAGACAGTTCTGCTGTAATTTGTAAAATATATACAGATAAAAATTGGCACATGAATTATTCTCGGCCGATGAAAATTTAGCAATACAGCAGTCTATGGGGGAAAACTGGAAAGGTCTCTCAATGATATTTACTTTTTTTTTAAAGCACTTAATGGTTATTTTTGAACTGTAATTTGTTGGAGGGCTTCATTTTTACACCTTATCAAGGACACTAGTAGCATGGGGAATCATGTAGCTCACATTTTTTTTTGAAATAGAAATATTGTTATACGATGCTTCTCCCGATGTGTGTTACTTTCATGAAATATAAGAACTTAAAGTATGATAGAAGAAATGACTGAAACACTGAACAATGTAAACCGTTTTTGTGCCAAGTTGTCAAACAAAGGTTTTCCGTGCCGTTCGTGTGCATTAAGTATCTGCACTTCAGATGCAATTGTGCCAATTGTTAATACCTGTTTTCAGAAAGTCACTTGATTTTTTTAGACATCATGTATACCATTATACTTTATACCTGTGATTAAATGTTCATACAATGTGAGCACTTCTTGCTATTATCACCTTCAGATGATTATAATATGACAAATGATTTCTTCATTAAATCGGATTGATTAAAATACTAATATATATTAAACCAATCCCTTCCCTCACTTATAAAAGCAATGTATGGTTTGATTTTCAATAGAATATCAAATTGATTTAAATAAAAAAAAAACTCGAATTATCTTAAAATAAAAAAAGGTACACTGTAAAAATCGCGTTCAGCAGTGATAGCAGATAATTGTGTAGGAAATACGAGGTGTGACAAAAAAAAAACCAGCCACGCCCAAGACGCAATGTCAATCGACCTACCGCCCATGCCACTGTGTTGCTCAACATCTCATCAACATCCTGCTGTAATATTGTTTACTTACCTCACTCCATGCCCTTCCTCGGGCTGTTAAGTGGCACGCCCCTGCTTAGCCCCGTCACGATGCTACAGGTTTCACAAACGTGGAGTGGAAAATCAATCTGAAGTTCCTGGGTCAGTTGGGCAGGGGCTGAACTACAGTGCGTCTCAAAAAAAACTTTACACTTTTGTAATGGCCCCCAAATCAAACATTCTTCCAGATTTTTTGAAAAATTTTATATAGATGGAAAGCTGAATGCCTCTTCTTTCATACGACATGAAATAAATCTTGAAATTGTTTTATGCTTGAGTGAGCACTGCCCTTTTTGTAAAGGACATGAAAATTAGGTTGCGCAGGAATTGGCTATCCATTGTAACAAAAGATAAGACTCTCTTTGATTACGTGTGGAGCGAGGTGGGGATTGTTACAATGGATAGCCAATTCCTGCGCAACCTAATTTTTCATGTCCTTTACAAAAGTGAGCAGTACTCACTCAAGCATAAAACATTTCAGATTTTTCAGTGTCATATGAAAGAAGAGACTTTCAGCTTTCCATCTATATAAAAATTTTCAAAAAAATAAATAATTTTTAATTTGGAGGCCATTACAAAAGTGTAAAGTTTTTTTTTGAGACGCACTGTAGTGTCTCGAGCTTCTCCATGAGTCTCATGGAGAAGATCCCGCCCGCGACATTGCATTTTCTGTTTGGCCCCGCCGAACGAACTGAACCAGGAACTTCAGATTGATTCCCTCCCCGCGGCCGCCCCACGTTTGTCCAACCTGTAGTATCGTGACGGGATGTAGTTCGGGCGTGCCACTTAAAGACGCTATATAACACTGTGGAAGACACGTTTAAAAAATTGTCGAACTTTGCTCTCTGTCATATCTGACAGTGTTTGAATGGACAAATAAACACCCTATAACACAAAAGTTTGGACAGTTATGCTGTCACTAGTACTATATGTGCAGATACAAATTGGCACATTAATTTCCTATCAGCCGATAGGAAATTCTGCAACACAGTAGTCTATGGGGGAAAGCTGGAATAGTCTCTCAGTGATTTGTACTTTTTTAAAGCACTTAATGATCGTTTTAAACTGGCACTGCAATTTTTTCAGGGCTTCATTTTTAGACTGTATCAGAGACACTGGTAGCATGGGGAATCATGAAGCTCAGATTTTTTAAACTGAAAACATTGTTATACAATGCCTTTAACAACCCGAGGAAGGGGCACGGAGAGAGATAAGTGAACTATATTATTGCAGAATGTTGATGAGATGTTGGGCAACACAGTGACATGGGCGGTAGGTCGATTGGCATTGCCTCTTGGTCGTGACTGTCACAGTCTCGTTTCTTTTTTGTCATACCTTGTATGTTAAAGGTATTGGGTAACATTTACCACAGTTAAAAAAAATCTGAGCCGCATGATTCCCCATGCTACCAGTGTCTTTGATGAGGTCTACAAATGAAGCCCTGAAAAAATTGTATTTCAAAATGATTATTTAGTGAAGTGAAAATCGTAAGTTGATCAGATTCACTTGCCCATTTCCTCCCATAGACTTACTGTGTGTACACCTAGGTCAATAAAACTCGCCCCGAGTTTTATTGTTTATTCATGTATAACTTGCCATTAGCAGTGTAACTTTCCAAACTTTTGTATTCTAGGGTGTTTATTTGTCCATTTGAACACTACTATGTAGCTCAGATATCAAAGTTTGACATTTTTTAAAATTGAAGCTCCACAATGTTAGCCTATCACTTTAAGAGTATGTACCGTATTGACACTTGGTGTTTAGAAATTGGATACCGATGATTAGTGATTTGACACGCGACGTTTAGCCTCTGAACAGGTCTACAAAGTGATAGCAAAATATGTCTAGAAACTTGAACATTTATAAAATATTTTATTAAGCAAATTTGTAGAATTATTAATATAATTATAGATATAACTTTACGAGAAACATTTGTATTATATGATGTAAGCATTCATTCAAATTTGATAATAATTCAAAATCTATTCAGTCAATTTAAGTCAGTATTTTCAAAACGTTTCGGAATATTCACACAACCATCATAATAATCTACATGCATACAATACTATTTTTATTTTCTGTCATATACTGTTTGTTTCTTTATGTGTCGTGATTTTTTTGTACCCAGTATCGCTCTTTATGTATTTTTGTTTGCATATGTATACCCTGCCTCTTGTCATCTTGGATGTTGTTTTACATTCCAAAGGTGACAGTGGACCTGGGTTCTATTGTTTGTACTTCTTATATATTTTGCAAGATGCAAGAAATAAAGATGATTTATATATATATACTTGCTAAACACAGTTTTTACATATTAATGCAATGACCAACCCTGATCTTCACACAGTATCCAGGAGTGAAAAGTCAGAAGGATAAGCAAGACCAAATCCCGGCCATGTTGAGAATGAAGCTATGGCTTGGTCTGGAGTGTCACAGCGAGAGTTTCAGGCGTGGATTAACAGACTCAACGGTTGCCGTCTATGCAGAAACGGTGCGTATAATACAGAGTGGCCCAGAAAGGAATGCTACACCTGCGATCGCTAATTTCTTCACCATTATCGGCAAAATGTCATTGGTTTTTGTTTCATTAGTTAGAACATTGTTTTTCCAACAAAATGATACCATGGTCATTGATTTTGATTGAGGTGTTTGAATATTAGGGCTATTTTTCTGAGGCAACGTAATTTCCTAAATTTGCTATTTGTTCAACTCCAGCGGTCATCAGAACACCGAAATATTTTCACGTTATACGTCTTGCCATAGAATAAGCGGGGACTGGGGAGACAGACCACAGGTTTGGCTTACATTGTCATTGCGGCTGGCTCATTCTATGGCACGTCTGTTGCGGCACAAATTGTCGCCGCGTCACAAATTGTCGCCGGCGACAATTTGTGCCGCAAGAATACGCGAATACGCGAGAATATCTTGGTGTTCTGATGATCGCTGGAGTTGAAAAAATAGCAAATTTACGAAATTACAAAGCCTCAGAAAAATAGCTCTAAGATCCAAACACCTCAATCAAAATCAATGATCATGGTATTATTTTGTTTGAAAACAAATGTTCTAACCCAAGAAATAATCACCAATGACATTTTGTGGATGATGTTGAAAGAAATTAACGATCGGAAGTGTATATGTCTGTGCGTGTATGTTGAACATACACTCAACATACACGCATAGACATAATACAGACAAAGGCAATCTTAAATATACTATATGCCCTACTGGTATGATCTGCGTCTTATGGTCAGAATGTCTATCTATTCAACACCAAGGTATTTCATCTAATCTTTTTAAATGGTTTAGCGTTACAAAGACGGATAACTAGATAAACACTGGTTTTAGTTACCACATCCATTTCTGGCATGAATGTATGTGTATGCTCAATTATTATTGTAGAATTATCCATTCTGGTAATTACTTTCCGTATTGTGTAGGTTTATATTTTGATCGAGCGACCGGGCGAGTTGGCTCAGTGGTAGAGCGTCTGCTTCTGGTCCGGGAGGTCGCGGGTTCGAACCCCGACCGGGTCATACCAAAGACCATAACAAAAATGGTACCTATACTGCCTCTAGCCTGGCGCTCGGATATGAAGATCGTGTAGCGAGTTAAACGCGCGGGACTACCAATGGACTAACCTACCACTGTAGTCGAACTGTCTTGTGCAGCCATGTTGCCTAGGGTTACTGAAACGGAGATAGGCGCCAGATAGGTTCCATTACAGGAGTGGGACGGGGGTTTAACTTTAATATTTTAATCATCATTGTATTACTACGTACTTTACTGATTGCGGAAAATAAGATAATGAAGGAATGAATTATCATATATACTGTTTTGTGTCAAGACATAATACTTTGTCAATATACGTGTTTTCACAGTGTTGATTTTGTTATTGTTTTTCTTCAGTATGAAAACCAAGTCAGCGTTATGGGAGGCTGGACAGACAAGGCGTTGATTTCTCGGCCGAAGTTTTCTGATACTTCTGGGAAGGTAATATCTTTAAAAAACATACGTAAAAACAAGAATTGTACATGATTTCCATTTCAATACCATTTCTATTTATTCAAAACAGTATATAGATGACTCCAGAATATAAGATCAAAATGTTGATCTGTTTGTTTGTAACCCAATTAGACTTGGACCTGTAACCTACCTGCTTTCTGGGTGCACGTGCACCCAGTGCCCCTCCCCTAAAACTATACTAAGCTCATAAAATATTTATAAGCCCACCAGGAGAGATGAATATTTTATGAAAAGTTTGCAAAGAGAATGGTCCTCATCAAGGTTAGTCTCGAACAATCATACGTCTTGAATTGTTCAATCAAATTTGCTCAAACTTTCACTATTTTCTATCTTGTATTGTTCTGTATTCAGGAAGGTGTATGGGTTTCATTTCACTTTTAATTTTTTCATGTACTGTCAATTACAAGGCGTATGGCTGGGGGGGGGTGCACTGGGTGCACCTGCACCCCCCCCCGAAGAGCCATAGGAGTTCCACCCTAATGGCAAAAAAAAAATTGCCACACCTTTTTTGCTTCAGCGCCTGATTTTCTGAACTTTAGTTCCACCTCCCTTAGATGTGCACCTCCCTGTTACATCCCCGAGATGTGCACCTCCCCATGCCCAAACCAGCCTACGCCCTTGAGTTATCAAGTTGAATGGGTTCTTTCTTTTTTCATTGTTGCCCAGCTCGATCTGCCCAAGCACAGATTTCAGGACTCCAGAAGGTTGGAACTGGGATGGTGACTGGTTCGTGAATCTGGATGCCAGGTAAGCAAGGTTCGAGGACGACTCCCCTGGGGACAACTCCCCAAGGACCACTCCACCTGACAACTCCCCCGGAGGACAACTCCACGGATGACAACTCCATGGAGGACAACTCTACCATGACAACTCCCCTGGAGGATAACTCCCTCGCAAGACAACTCCCCAGCGCGTCATTGTTCCTGAGAACAACATCCCCCATAGGAACAACTCCCCCAGACGTCAACTCCCTGGAGGACTACTCCCCCGGAGGACAAACTTTCCCACCTGACAACTCCCCCGGAGGACAACTCCATGGAGGACAACTCTCCCATGACAACTCCCCCAATGACAACTCCCCTGGAGGATAACTCCCTGGCAAGACAACTCCCCCCAGAGGTCAACGTTCCTGAAGAACAACTCCCCCATAGGACAACTCCCCAGGAGGACAACTCCCCAGAGGTCAACTCACCAGAAAGACAACTCCCCGGGGACAAATCCCACCTGACAACTCCCCCGGAGGACATCTCCCTTGGAGGACAAGTTCCCCCAGAGGACAATCTCCCGAGGACAAGTCCCCTAAGGTGTTTGACAATGTTTCCAGTTTAAAAATATGAATTTTCCTCAGGGGAGGAATTCATCTGAGAATTTGTCCTCGGGGGAGTTGTCCTCGGGAGAGTTGTCCTCAGGTGAGCTATCCTACAGAGGAGGTGTCCTACGGGGGAGTTACCCTTGGCGGGAGTTGTCCACTGGGGAAGTCGTCCAGTTTTAAAAGTCTGAGCTACAAATTCATTTATATGCTATCATTGTCTCTGTCTCTCTGATGAGGACTAATAACGAAGCCCCGTAGAAAATTGAGCTTCAAAATGATCATTTTGTGCTTTAAAATAAAAAGTAGTAATAATTATAATTACTTCTGTTGGTGGGCAAAACCAACGATATTTTTGACGTACAACATTTTATCTTGAATGTACTAGTATATGTTTTATTAATTTTGATAAGGAAATAAAACAAAAACAAACAAAGAAACGCTATACCTCGTTTCGTTTTACTAGCTTGCTCTTCGACACTGATGCTGGTCTGACGCATTTCCTAGAGGACTGTTTCGAGCAGCAGGTTCGGATGATACCTGGCGGAGATTGGCACCCGTCCTCCACAGCCTACACAAACGTGGTAAGTAGTGCACACGGCGATGTCAGATTCTGTTGTATATAACATTCAAACATGAACAATAACCAACTAAAACACCAATGACCCAGAAGGCCAATCTTAATGGTTCACTGCAATTCGATGAAATCATCATTACCAATGGGGGAATTGAGGCACTTGATCTATGAATTGTCATTTTCAAAAGAAACTGTGACTCTTAAAAACTCGAGCTCCGTACGAGAAATTGTTCCAACAACATTGCCTTAGATACTGTTCCAGACCTTGAAAGCTCTGTGGATTAAGTTTCTATCGATTTGATTATTTTTTGCGACAAGAATCGAGACAGCGTGATCCGGAGTAGAAGAACATGTATAGGCCGTGGTTGCACGCCTCCTGTTTAGGAGCGGAGGATGTATTTCATTAAGACTTTTTGGACACCGTTTGGCATGCATTTTGTACAAGACAAACGCAGACATTTAAAGCTCAAGTTTGGTTTGGATGAAAAAAAAATGAACCATTTTCATATTGTGTTTTAAATAGACCTATATCATTTATTGATGCCCTAAGAACCACACGAACTGAAACACTATTTTGAAAAAAAAATTATGGCAAATAAATTCAAGGCTCCCGACCGTTTGCCATCGGAATTTTACAAAATAATATCTGCCTTCTGATAATCAAGGGACGACGGGCTTGTACAGAAGCCCAGTACATTGCACACTCAGGGACGATGGGCTTCTACAGAAGCCCAGAATATATGACAAAAATTTCGGTCACACACAGGATAAATTGAAAAGTTTTATTGCTTAATGCATTTTTCCCAAACATTACACATTTCTAGCTAGCATTAAGTAAGAAAATAAATATTGTGAGAAGAACTTTTATTTAAAAAATGGGTTTATATTCCTTTCAAAATCAACAACGTGCAAGTCACGTCGTCTCTCAATGAACAACAGTGCCGTATAGCATCGAGCCCAGTGGGTTAACTATCATAATTTGGTACTATGAATTATTTTTAAATAGGTTTGATGTTGTTTTCTGATGTTCATCATGACAATGACACTGATTTATGAAAGATTTATCAAATTTACCAAACCTATACTTAGACTTTAATGGGTGTCATAATCTCCTGTTGAAGCATACTGTAAATTGAGCCAAATATGGCTCGAAATAACCGGACCTATATTTCTAGCGATCAATGGTGCTTTCTGTGTGTTAGTGTGGTGGTATTGTGGGTGTGGGTATGGGTGTGGGAGTGCGCATGGTGATTTCTGTGTGTTGGTGTTGGTGGTATTGTGGGTGTGGGTGTGGGTGTGGGAGTACGCACGGTGATTTGTGTGTGTTGGTGTTGGTGGTAATGTGGGTCTGGGTGTGGGTGTGGGAATACGCACGGTGAGTTGTGTGTGTTGGTGTTGGTGGTAATGTGGGTCTGGGTGTGGGTGTGCGAACGGTTCTTTCTGTGTGTTGGTGTTATTAGTATTGAGGGTGTGGGTGTGCGAACGGTTATTTCTGTGTGTTGGTGTTGGTAGTATTGTGGGTGTGGGTGTGGAAGTGCGAACGGTTCTTTCGGGGTGTTGGTGTTGGTGTTGTGGGTGTGGGTGTATGACAGTGATGACGTAATAAAAGAAGCGGTGCAATTATCTGATCATCTGTACCTGATGTATATTCCGATTAGTCAATTCCCGACCTTTTAGTAGAAGTTGGAAATAGCTGAAAATATATATTGTAAATCACAACAAAGACGTACAAATGTATCATTATTCGCTTGTTCCTACAATATGTGTAATAGATGTCGATATTTAATACTGTAATACTTAATGATTGGTTACCTACATTGTGAAAGTGGTTTATTGATACTGCAATTCTCAAGCACAAACCCAATGATACATGCACGGACTGTAGAATTTTCACATTCAAGAGGTATATTAATACAATCATATGTTTAAATTACGTAATGATCCGATACGCGTCAAGGAAAAGAAACTCAATCAAAGCTGGGTAAATCTTTCCTTTCTGTCGAAAAGGACCACATCATCTGAAACGGTAAGATAAATCAAGCCGAACCTACAAGTATTCCACTGCACAGATTATTATTCTCTTTAGTAGGAATGTGGAAGAAGGATGTTTATTTGTATGCAATTCACTATTTACTGATCTGACAAACAATACAAAAAAAGTCCGATCAGACACATATGCTCACTAATCTATACAATCTTTCATAACTTGGCACCCATATAGAAAAAAAAAACACGTTTAATTACTGTATGTATGATATTCTATACGTTCAACCTATTTAAGTCCAAGTATAGTTTTGGTCGATGAGATAAAATTGGCATCATTCTTTCTCATAGTATGGTATGTCAGACATCAGAAAACAACATACCTACTGAAAATGGTTTAGAACAAGCTGTGATTTTAAAATTATCCAAGAGTATATATCACTCTGTATGTATATTTCCTATGACAAAACGGTCGGAGCCCCCGACATATTAAAGGTTAGTGACATGATTGGGAACACTTGAAAATGCCTTAAGAACCAAATGAGTTGAAATATATACCAACTATATACACCAGCTGAAGTGGATCTCCCAGCTGGAAGGATTTGTCTCTAATTTGTTTACTTAAGGAGAATCAAGCATGAACATCAATTCTTTCGGGGCACGATAAAATTAGGACCCATAGAAAGCCACACAGCAGGTTTGCCTACCACGAGGGATATTGACTTTAGTTGTTTTAGAATGAGTCAACGTTCGACTACAAGATTTTCACAGGAGAATCCTTGCATAGTTTATTTGATTCCAGAGTAGTTTCAGCCCAAGTTGAGGACTACCCCCCAATCATGTCATTTACTAATACCTCCGCAACGAAATTGCTGGACTCAGCCCGAGGTATCATGTTTGCGGGTTTTCTGTCCGTCCGTTACTGGTTCTCGTTACCGCGATAACGTAAGAACAGCTGATCGGATTTTCGATGTAACTACTATGACGCAACAATGAACTGGGCAGTTTTTGGAGTTGAAAGGTCAAAGATCAAAGGTCACAGTGCCTGAAATATGTCTGAATTTATCTCGTTGCCACGATAACTTAACGGCTGATGGATTTTGATATAAATTGGGTGAAGTATGTATTATAAGGCACCAATGAACTGATTAGATTTGGAGTTGAAAGGTCAAAAGTCCCGAGGCGTCATATATTTCTGACTTGGGTTCGTTACCGCGATGACTTCAGAACGGCTGACTGTTGATGTAATTTGGTTCAAGTTTGTTTCATGACTGAGGCTACAATGAACTGATTGGATTTTTGGAGTTGAAATGTCAAAGGTCACATGACCTTGTATGCATCCCATTTCAACTCTTTACCATGGTAATTTTAAAATTTTTGATCGGATTGGGTACATACACTCATGCTCATAATTATGGAATATTTTAGAGACATTTTAAAAGTTGCCATTTTTCCGTGAACGGTGCGTCTGGGATTAATATTTGTTCACCCCAGGTTAAACAATTATAATCTTAGTATTTCAGAAATTTTGAGCATTTTGTAGCGTCCGACTCGATACTAAAACCTGTGTTTATAAATGGTGGTATTGTTGTTGTTGAGTAACGTGGTGGTCACGCGCGTTATTAGACTTGTAACAGACACTATTCTGATGTTAATTTAGTGATAAGTGACATTAGATCCAAATTTATCAGTTTTCTGTGTTGTTTTTATAATTACTTTAATTTAATACTTTTTCGTGATTTTTGCCTGTGCGATTTAAAAAAATAATTATATAATTGTTATTTACGCTCAAACTACTTTAGTTTTTACTTTCAGTCATCTCATGAAATCCAAAAAATTGCTTCACATACGCGTTTTTTGTAGAAATAAACACTTGTCTTGAAATTTGGACGATATAGCGAGAAAGAACTTAAGTATCAACAAAATTTCCATAATTATGAGCATGAGTGTACATGAAAGAGGCATTTCAATTTAATTGAACTGGAAGTGCGGAGACATACCCATCGGCTGCGCCCAGTTGAACTGCTCCAGTTCATCACTTTTTCAAAAAAATGGAAGTGTTTCACAGCATGTGATTTCAGGGCATTAAAAAGATGGTATAGGTCTGTTTAAAACACAATAACAGAAAAAAAAACATTTTGTTTTCACCACTTACCAGAACTATACTTGGGCTTTTAATATTTAACCCATGGGAAACGGAACCATTCTGTTGATGGATCTGAAATGTGCTATTTGTTTGAGCATATTGTATTGATTTGATGGTTTCGGAAACACAGACCGACAATACGGTGTATACAGTGCGTCCCAGAAAAAAGGAAACCGAGATTCATGAAGATATTTTTATATCTTAATAACAAATATGAAAAGAGAATCGTAAATGTTTGGAAAGAATATTTTCTCTTCTTTAATTTGATACCGGTCACAGAGATTCCAATTCACGCATGGCTGAGCAAAGACAATAAGAAGGGACACGGTCATAAAATCATTTGCACGGGCAAATTTGAAATTCAAATTGTCATGTTTAAATGTATTCAGAACATTGAAGGACATCACTGAATAGCCCATTTTATCTTATTTCATATGATACCACATTTGTAATAAATAAGCGATGCATCAGTGAGAAAAGACAATTTGAAAAGATGCTTGTTTTCAGAAATGTTCCAAAATGCATTCATTAACTCTGTTTTCTGGATTTGGCGGCAGCAACCAAGAAATTACCTTGCGAACATGATTCGGAGCCAATTGTTGTGCCCCGAGCAAAATATTGTGTGAAGTCAGCCGTGCGTGAACCTTTGTTCTTTAGCTCGCTTCTAATTGCTCAAAATGTATTCATTCTAAAAATCACGCTAAAACAGGCATGTTTTAATTTTACTTGTTCTCCAGCATACATCATTCATTTTTTACGCATGAGGTGTAAGATAAAAGAAGAAATTATGAATTTCTATGGCATGCTTTTGTTTCTTAAAAATAATTACATTTACTACCATGAAAATTCACTCAAAAATGGAATATGCGCGTGCAAATGAAATTTTGGTAGCACCAATATCCATTGTTTTAATTCAATAATGCCTGAACGATGAATGATAAGTTATGCATCATATGAATGAAGAGGAACAGAGCTTTATAATAATATCTAATTCATTGAAGAAATTATTTATTATGATAGAATATTTTTGCCATGAAATCCGGTTTCCTTTTTTCTGGGACACACTGTACAATAAGAAAAATTGGTTCAATTTTGCACCTTTAGCTATGTCATACTAGGAGCACCTTTACGGGTGCAACATTGCACCTTTCACACTGGGTTCACTTTTTGAGGTGCAACTTTGCACCATTAAAGGGTCTGAAAGGTGCAAAGTTGCACCCGCAAAGGGGCTCCCAGTGTGACATTGGTCTGCACCTGTAAAGGTGCCAAGTTGAACCCGTTTTTCTTAGTGTGAATAAAGACACAATTTAACACTGTGGAGCTTCAATTTAACCCCCAAAATGTCAAACTTTGATATCTGAGCTATAAGTAGACAAATAAGCATCCTAGAATACAAAAAATTCAGTTAAGTTATGCTGCCACTGGCAAGGTATGCATGAATTAACATCACGTGTGACTTATTTCTCCGGTGGAGTACAATGTAGTCTAGATTTATAACACAGTATATGGGATCAATGGACAGGTGAACCCGGTCAAACTGAGTACTCGTGGATTTTCACATTTTAAAGCACTCAATAATCATTTTGAAAGACCCTTTTTTCAGGGCTTCATTTTTAGACCTTATCCAACACACTTTGAGCATGGAGGATTATGTAGCTCATATTTTTCAAACTGTGTTCATTGTTAATTTGTGTCTTTAAAAGGACTGTGAAGCGAAACAACAGGTATCAAACAACATTATTATCCACATATTATAAAAATGCACAACCTGTTATCGATACTCTCTGTATTGAATATACACGAAATGATTTAAAATATACTGTATATATAGTAAAACACAACTAGAATGCTTGTCGACTATTATGTTCAATAGCACAAATTCAAACTAAAAACACAATTAATATACGCTACGTCCGTGTTCTGGAATGTCTGTTGAATTGCATGCTTTGCATAAACGTACACGCCTTTCATGTTTATATTGGTTAGGTCTTTTTGCCATATCGCCGTATCGCTTTAACTTACGAATTATCATTGGATTTTGGTTATTGGAATATGATGTAAATTTCATTAAATTTACTTCAAATCAACATTTCTTGCGGATAGTTGTATATTTCGGGCATGCACCGACAGAACGACAATACTCACTTCGTTATTTGTAATCGCCAGCCTTTCACAATCTAGTCCACTGTATACTTACACTCAGGCGCGCCGGAACACTTTTAGTTTTGGAGGGGCAAAGTCTCGATGGGGGGCACATTTATGTGACAGTATGAGTTCCTCGGCGAGGGAGCGAAGCGACCGAGCCGCGTATTTTTTCCAGTTATTTTTCAGTTAACGGGGGTCTGAGGGGGCCACTTATTTTTCAGTTATGAACATGACGCCTAAGCACTCTACTGAGGGATTTGGCGCAATACAAGTCATATGTATGCATGTGTGTATGTAGAGCAGAAATTTTATAGGCGGTCTACTAGGGAGCTTGACGGAAACATACGAGTGAGCGTATCGACCGAACGGGGAGGGTGTGGGAGGGAATACCCCCTCCCACGGATAAGAACTTTTGAAAATACGCATAGAAAAGACGCGATTCTAGGCGTGGTAAAATACACATTTTAAAGTATACCTTCTGAAAATTATTAGGGTAATTCATTGTTGTCATTTTTTTTTCCAGAAGATGTGTATGAGAAATATGTGAAAAATTCTTATTGGTAGTCATACTTCCGGGAAACGAAGCGACCTGGGGTGTGAAGGGGATACCCCCTCCCACGATTGGTAACTTTTTGAAAATACGCATAGAAAAGACGTGATTCAGCATTGTTAATACATATTTTTAAAGTATATTTATAAAGATAATTGGGATTGTGTAGTCAGGTTTTCAAAAGAGTACAGGAACTTATGTGACAAACTGTAATTTATAGTCATATTATGTGAGGGTTGGTATCGATCAGTTGAAAATACGCATTATAGCAAGACATTTTATTCTAGGCATGGTAAATACATATTTTCACTGGAGATTGGGTGGACATTCGAGAGAGCGAATCAACCGAGCGGGGGAGGGTTGGGAAGGGCGATTACCCTCCCACGGCAGGAAATTTTTGAAAATATACATAGAAAAGACGTGATTCTAGCGCATGATAAACACATATTCTAAATGTATATTTTATAAATATGGGACTTTCGGTAAAGAGTGTAGCAGTCGCGTTTATAGAAGTATTTAAAAATGAATTTCAAGGGAATAAACATATAACTTATGAAAACTTTACATTTTACAAGTACGAGCCAAGCGACCGAGCGATTTACATTGTATACAGATCTTTACGTTGATCAATTAATTTTTGTATTAGCCTATATCTAAATAAAAAAATCACATTTTGCTCATGCAATATCCTTTCAGAAACATATGAAACATAACATGGAAAATATCTTATACATGTATTGGTAGAACCTTAGAAGAAAGGGAAAAATGAAAGATTTCCTAACGCGTATGCTTCACAGGGGCACACTCGTCGATCGAAGCAACGAGAGGCCACCATATATATACACTATAATTTACTTAGAAGGGTATGCCCCGTTAGGGGCGAAAATTTCGCATTTTTCAGTTATGAACATTGACAATCTTTTATATAAGAGAATTGCCTTTTGATGTCATTTTGGACTTTAATACTGTTAATAATTAATCATTTTTTACCTTCAGGGGTGCCATATAGGGGGGGGCGGCCCAAAAATTCGTTTTGCCCCCCCCAAAAAATATATTGGGGGGGCAAGTGCCCCCCCCACGCTTCCGGCGCCCTTGTATACACTAAATTTACTTTAGAAGTGTAAGTGCCCCGTCAGGGGCACGAAAATTTTCGTATTTTTCAGTTATGAAATTGACAATTTTATACAGAAAATTGCTTTATGCTCCGTATTTTGCGTTTATTACTGCTTCATTGACTAATTATTTTTTACCTTCAGGGGGGACATTGGGGGGCCCAAAAACTCGTTTTGCCCCCCCAAAAATTTTATTTGGGGGGGCAAGTGCCCCCTCTGACCCCCCGCTTCCGGCGCCCTTGCTTACACTCACAAATTACTCCAACTTAACACATCACCATCACCTTGGCTTCTTCGGAATTTAATCCATCAATTTTGCAGTACTGGTATATTTTCTACGAAAATCAAAATTACTCTGTATTTATTAAACATATACATTGTACAAGTACAATTCTTTAGTGGAAACATTTGGATTATTTGGATTGAAATAATTGAAATCTTTACTTACACAAACTGAATACGACATTTGTTTCATACCGCCGCCACGGAGGCTATATACAGGGTGGCCCAGAAAGAATGCTACAACTGCGATCGCTAATTTCTTCTAAAATCATCTGCAATATGTGATTGGTTTTTGTTTCAGCAAGTAGAACATTCTTTTTCCAACAATATGATACCATGATCATTGGTTTTGAGTGATTGGTTTGGGTCCTGTGGCCATTTTTCCGAGGCAATGTCATTTCCCAAATTTGCCAATTTTTCATCAGCGGCGGTCATCCGAACACCGAGATATTCTCAAGTCTCAGCGTGCCGTACCAGACAAACTGCGATGACAATGGAGATGCAGCTCACATCGCCTTCCTTATCAAAAGCGAGGGCGTTCCAGTCCTTTGTTTCAGCATACCTTATTCTATGGCATACCGTAACGTGAGAATATTTCGGTGTTCTGATGATCGCAGGAGGTTAAAAATAGCAAATTTAGGAAATTGCATTGCCTCAGAAAAATAGCCCTAAGATCCAAACACCTCAATCAAAATTAACGATCATGGTATCATTTTGTTGGGGAAAAATGCTCTAACCCAGGAATAATCACCAATGACATATTTTGATTGACTTTGAAGAAATTAACGATTGCATGTATAGCATTCTTTTTGGGCCACGCTGTATTTATATGTTTGTCTGTCTTTCTGTAATGAGCCTCTTGCCATTCCGAAAGTTAATGGGGCGGGGTTGGATACAGAAAGAATTATAAGATATTGGACGAAATAGGTTTAAGGTCAAAGGTCAATGACCTATGTCTGGAGACACAATTTCTATCTAAATCCACCATTTTCTACACTTATACTTGATTAAAATTTGTCTGTTTGTTAGCAAGAACTTTTTTGAGGCCATGAATAACGATATTTTATGGACCTGTACGGCTTCCGAGCACTTCTTGGAATTACATATGAAATAAATATGTTTACTAACATAATCAAATTTTATGCATATAATTTTTGAACGAAGGGTGTTTTTACAACATTAAAGCTTATCAGAGGTTTGCAATACATAGCAACAAGTAAAACATGAAGACTGGATTCCAATTGTAAATTTATACATCTAGCAGGTTAATGGAATACCTTGTTACTAGTTCCCAAAGAAAGAAACATCCGTAAATTTGAATTAATAAGAAAACAGGTATATTCCCCCTTACCATCGAAATTGAATTTTAAAACTATTACACTGAAAATTTCAATCTAGTTTTTTACTCATCCCTGATCGCAAATTATTGAAATCCTAGGAATTAGGACATAGGCTACTTGTTCCGTCTTGTACAGTTGGTTTGTCTTTCGGATAAAACAGTTTTTAGAAATATTATTGTCTTCTACTACTTTTACTACTATAACATTACTATAAAACAAAATGTTCCTTATTTGTTTGGACAGCAGATTGAACCATGACTGAAATAACTATTTTGCTAAAGCACAGAATTGACAAAATAGATTATCATTTTCTTTCAGAAAGGTGATCCAGTCAGTGCCCGAAATGAAATCGAGTGTCCGCCTGGATGGAAGTGGGACGACGCCTGGCAAGTTGACATCAATCGAGCATGTGATGAAGAAGGTAGGATGCATGATGATGATGATGATGATGATGATGATGATTATGAAAATGAAGATAATGTTGATGACGTTGTTGATAGTGATGACGATAGTGGTAATGATAGTGATATTCCCGATGTTTTAATGTCGATGATGATCATAATGATTGTGAATATGACGAGGACGACGAGGATGATGATGATGATGATGATGATGATGATGATGATGATGATGATGGTGATGATGATGATGATGATGATGATGAATATGGTGATTTTGGTGTTGATAGAAACAATGGCAATGATGATGATCATGATGTTGTGCTTGGCGATAATGATAATGATGATGATGATTGTGGTGGTAATGGTGACGATGATGATGGTGGTGATAGTTATGTTGAAGAAATTGACTAGAACGATGCTAAGTCTTATTTCTACTACTACTACCTTACTACTACTAGTACTACTACTACTACTACTTCTACTACTACTACTACTACTACTACATGTACTACTTCTACTTCTAGTACTACTACTACTACTTCTACTACTACTACTACTACTACATGTACTACTTCTACTTCTAGTACTACTACTACTACTTCTACTACTACTACTACTACTACTACTACTACTAGTACTACTACTACTACTACTACTACTACTACTACTACTACCACCACCACTACTACTCTACTACTACTACTACTACTACTACTACTACTACGCTTACTACTACTACTACATGTACTACTACTACCCCTACTTTTACTACTACTTCTACTACTACTACTTCTATTACTACTATTCCTATTTTATTCCAGGGTATGAGTACTGCATCGAGTCGACGTCGGCGGCCTGGACCCCAGCCTGCAAGACGTATCACATGTGTCGGAGGAAACGGTGGGTGAGACCTCGATCCCTGGTCAAAGATGTCAAGGTCACGGAAGTAAGTTAACAGAAAACCCCTTGCTCGACTGCTTCGTGAGCTCTACTGCATTTAAAGAGGAATGATAACCAGACATATACATGTATATATGTGCATTCAGAAATGACACAACCATACCATAAGAGAAAGAAAACTGTGAAAATTTGAGAAACTTTGGCTGAACCGTTCAAGAGTTATGAATGTTTAAATCTTACTTTAATCTTTTTATGGAGGATTCTTTACCCGTTGGAGAGTAAGTACGAGATATCTCGTGTTGGAGTTTATGGAAAATGTGTGTTATCGTGAAATCATATCGTGTCCAACTGGTTAAATTGGCAACTGAATCACTTTTTGTGATGAGAGTCTGGAGAACTCTGAGTTGATTTTGTTCACAAATTTTTCACTTAATTTTTCAACAAAACTCGAATTTCCTCGTGCTTGTCGTTTCAGAATTTAAGAGGAAAAATGATTCTTCATGCTTTTCTGAAAAAAAAACTCGGGCACTTTCTCTACTGACATCTCAGAAAATGAACATTTTGTGAAAATTTGTGAGCAAAATCAATGGGGAGTTTTCCACACTTGCATTACAAAAAGTGACAACATTGCCAATTTACGAATCCACCATGATAAGGACTAATTAAACTTAAAACATTCATTGCTCTTAAACGGCTCGGCCAAATCTGATCGAACTTTCACTTATTTGCTCTCTCGTAATGTTTTGTATTCTCAGAATGCAGATGAATGGCTGGGTTTCATTCCCCTTTAAACTTGACGTTGATATAGTGACTCTACGGAGACACAATCATATTGCTGAAGTTAACCAGTGACCATCATTGTTTATTCGCATGGAACCAGGGCTCCCGGAAACGTTTTTTTGTTGTTGTAATTCTAAAGCTAGCACTAACGCCAACACGAAACTCTCCAAGCCTAATTACAACGTAATGATGAAAGTAAAAAAAAAAATAATGATTTTATCTGCAGACTCAAGACCAGAAGGCAGGCGAGGGGTGGGAGTACGCGCCACTTTTCACCATGAGGTTTCATGCGACGGAGAGAAAAATGGACATCGTGCGCAGGCGCAGATGGCATCGCAAGATGGTTGCGACTAGCGATAAAGCATCGTCCATATTTAAACTGAGGAAGAAGGTACGTTTTTAACAATTGTGTATCTGTTATTTCTTGAGAACTTTGATTAATGAGTCGACTTTGTCTGCGTATATTTTGTCAATACCTATAAACATTACAAGGATCTATGTGACAGTAATTTATGTAATTGTATTTCCTTTCCAAGGGTTTCCAAGGAGAATTGGTTGTGATTCCGTTTCAAATGTGTCATTAAAGTATCTCTTTTGGTTATTCAGATGGAGGAGAAAGACAAAGACGAAAAAGGAGGAAAAGGAGGAGGTACTCCTGTTCCCAGGATATTCCTGCTACCCAAAGGTAAATTTATGTACAACATCAACAACTAAAACCACAACACTGACAATAAAAGTAACAAAACAACAAGACAAAACAGTAAAAACATCAATGACAACGAAAAACAAGTAATAGCATCATCATCATCATCGTCGTTGCCATCGTCATCACCTTTTTTTTTATTTATTCCCATGCAGTCCTCCTCGCCACCATCCTTTTTCTCCTTCTCACCTCCCCTCCTCTTCCTCTTCCTCCTCTTCCTCCTCCTCCTCCTCCCCTCCAACTCCTCCCCCTCCCACTCCTCCTCCTCCTCCTCCTCCTCCTCCTCCTCCACCTCCTCCTGATAATCATTATCATTGTCATAATAGTTTTCGTTCATATTATCTTTAAATGTAAGTGATACTCGGCATCTGAGGGCATGATTTACTGGTATAACTTAGTAAAATCAGCGAATTAAAACAAACCCCAAAACGGAATAAACTCACCGGTCATCAAAGACTAATCTATTGTTTGAAATTGTGACTTCAACACGGCAAACTGGCTGTCATGATGGATCCTATTCTCGTTAATTTTGTTTTGGCAACGTTTCATTCTGTTTGCTTATTAATAGCTTAATCTGATAATAGCCAATATATTATTATGGAATCAGATCTAAATTATATAATGTAATTGCAATAAAACAAAATATTTGCTCAAAAGTAAGACTTATAGTTTCACATTTTTATGACAGGTTATTTCAATTACAATTTAGGTTTTATTGATAACACATGAAATCAAACAGAAAGTCCGAAGACTAAAAATGTGTGATTTACAAAAATACATATATGCAACATATAAACACAACATGTAAAATAATAATGCATACATTATTCAAATATTTTAAATGATAGTTTGATGGTAAAATATTAATACGCTTTCCAAGTTCTTATAGTTAGAATTGGAGTTTCACTAATCAGTGACGCTAGAGCAGCAATGTTATTTGTATTAATTGACACACAAAATAGAGAACTTCAGTTTAAGATTTCAAATGATATTTTGATGCTAAATTATAAGCTTTTCAAGTGTAAAATAATAGATTCCTCCCTATGTTCCTTTCGTAAACTAGAAAATGAAACAATCGAGCACTTATTTTGGTATTGGCCAGTTATCCAGGTTTTTGGAAATAATATATGAGAAACGTTTCCTTTTAATCTTAAAGTGATAGCCTAACATTGTGGAGCTTCAATTTGAAAAAAAAATTGTCAAATTTTGATATCTGAACTACATAGTAGTGTTCATATGGACAAATAAACGCCCTAGAATAAAAAAAAGTTTGGAAAGTTACACTGCCAATGGCAAGTTATGCATGGATAAACAATTAAAACTCGAGGCGAGTTTAAATAGCGTAGGTGTACACACAGTAAGTCTATAGGAGAAAATGGACAGGTGAATCCGATCAACTTACGATTTTCACTTTTTTAAAGCACTAAATAATCATTTTGAAATACTCTTTTTCACGGCGTCATTTTGAGACCTTATCAAAGACAATAGTAGCATGGGCATCATGTAGCTCAGATGTTTTTAACTATGGTAAATGTTAGCCAGTACCTTTAACCTACTGAACGCAACGAAAGTTATAGTAGGTGATTTAAAACATAAAGCGGGCTATAAAAATCACTTTTTGCTTATGGTTAAAAGGACAATAATATAAGTAGATGCCAACAAATGCAACCTAGCATTGTTATGTTAATTTTCAGTTGAAAAGGAAATTGCCACACGTCAAGGGCGTAGGCTGGTTTGGGATGGGGAGGTGCACATCTCGGGGAGGTGGAGCACATCTTAGGGAGGTGGAACTAAAGTTGAGAAAATCATGCAGGCGTTGAAAGCAAAAAAAGGGGGTGCAAATTTCTTTTTTGCTATTAGGGTGGAACTCTTATGGCTCTGCAGGGGGGGGGGGGGGTTNCACCCAGTGCACCCTCAGCCTACGCCCTTGCACGTAAAAAAGGTTATCAGTTAATAACAAAATGGAAATGTATATTATATCGATAATAACTGATATGTTGTTATTGTACTCACATCACATCATAACGTGTGTTTTATTATTCTGTTGAGTTTGCTGAATAAAACACCATGAAATACAAAAAGGTTTCACTTACGTTACGTATATAATTAATACAAATGAATAATTATTTTTCTTTCTTTGTGCAACAGAAACACACAAATATCAACTTCGAGCATACATGTTCCAAGCAAGAGATCTCATAGCCGCAGACTCCGATAGTTTCTCAGGTAAATGGTCATTGGTGAGGTACTTTTTTTTAAAAATAATAATAACATCTTATTTACCCAGGGTAGCCATTTCAGCAAAATAGACTGCCCTACCAGCGGACCCACATAACGTAAATGTTATTATTACTCTTCTCTGTTCTAGAATGCCGAGTGCTTAGCTATTGAAAGCAAGGTACCAGTTTTAAACTTTATAGTCATAAATCAGACAAGCTTGCCGTAATTTTCGAGATATTCTGAAACGCGGCGGGAAATATCTCGAAAAGTTGCTTCTCTTTTGAGGGTTCTAAAACTATTCACGTTAGCTTTAGAGAGGAATGTTTTTGACCGCAGGTCCGATAAAATGAAAGTCCGTTATACCGAACACCCGACAAATCGAAGTTGTAGGTACCTATTGACCGAATCCCGGGTTGATCTTTAAAGCACCACATACTTCATTCTGAACTATATACACACTGAAAATGCATCAACGCATCAATTCATCAATTATTTATTTATTTTTATTTCGAGAGTAAATAATGTCATCAAGCCACGTGGTTTCAACATCTAATGGCTCTAACACAAAGTTGTCGTCAAACTTCTTGCAAAATACATAATGATATAAATATGACTACAAAAATTAACCCCGTCCTGTGACGAATGATACCCTTTGAAATGGAAAATCGGCGATTTGGACATCCTTAGCACGGATCCGCGTGGATCTGCGTTTGGTCTGGAAAACAAGACCCCGGCATATTCCGCGTTTTCGTTCACACGCATTATATACAGTGTTACCTTGAGCATGTTGAGTGGCCCCGAGTCATTTCACATTATTCATCATTTATTTGAATACTTCGTTCAGATCCCTTCGCGTTTTGCAGCTTCCTCTACCGTAGTCAACGAACTCGCTACATCAAGCACACCTTGTCACCGACCTGGGATGAGACTCTCATCTTTGAGGAGATCACCGTTCACGGAGATCCACGATTCATAAAACGATATCCGCCTGACGTGGTCGTAGAGGTGTTCGATCACGATGCATACGTGAGTAGGCCTACCATAGGCGACGATCCCGGGGAGGGGAGACGGGGGTACACGTCCCCTCCCCCTGCTCTTGAGTTTTAAAAGCTTAAAGGTATTGGCTAACATTTACCACAGAAAAAAAATCTGATCTACATGATTCCCTATGCTACCATTGTCTTTGATAAGGTCTGAAAATGACACCCTGAAAAAAAATTGTATTTCAAAATGATTATTTAGTGCTTTAAAAAAGTGAAAATCGTAAATTGATCGGATTCACCTGCCCATTTTCTCCTATAGACTTACTGTGTGTACACCTAGGCTATTTAAACTCGCCCCGAGTTTCAATTATTTATTCATGCATAACTTGCCATTGGCAGTGTAACTTTCCAAACTTTTGTATTCTAGGGTGTTTATTTGTCCATATTAACACTACTATGTAGTTCAGATATCAAAATTTGACAATTTTTTAAATTGAAGCTCCACAATGTTAGCCTATCACTTTAATATTTCGTGTCTGTTTCGTTAGTATTTTTGATAGATTTTGTATCTGCAAACCTGTTAAAAAGATACATGTGATGGAATTAAATTATTAACTTTGTTAATACGGGGGGGGGGGGGTTCAAATTTATACTTTCCACATTTCAAAAATTATAATAATTCATGACAGGCACCACGTACTTTTTCCCGCGTGAGGGTATAATTCGTCGTGTACCTATAGGCCGTTAACTGTATGTCGTGTGCCCGTGCAAAGGCCGTTAACTGTATTCATTATGTATGATATACGGTAAGCGGCCTTTTCGTGGACACACGACATACAGTTAACGGCCTTTGTACGGGCACAAGACGAATTATTTTGCCTTCGGTGTCCCCCCCCTCCCATCCACTTGTTACAAGATATCGCCGCTACTGGTGTGTACGAGTTGAGGCCCCTATGTATAGGTATCTTTACAAGATCTTAAGTTTAGTTATGAGTTTTTCCCCGGGTTATACATAATAGTTGTAGGCCTATATATTGTTTGTAATTCTTGTAATTTGTAAAGCTAACAATCATCTGTTTCCTTCCTTTGTTACAGAAAAATGATGAATTCCTGGGTCGAATAGGGGTGAAGCCTATGGTGAAACTAGAACCGTCTGATCAGAGAGTGTGTCGTCTTGGCTGGCATGCCTTGCGGAGAGGGACTCGGCCAGCGGGAGAACTGCTGGCTTCGTTCGAGCTGTTCCTGGTGGTAGGTTAAGATGCTGCGTTCACGTGTACAAGCTTATAGTGCCGTGCCATGTTAACCGTTGGATTTTGATTTAGATTTAATGTGCATTTTCTAAAAAGTGTATGGTCCAGTCTGAGATATCTCGTAATAATTCGTCAACGGGTTAACCTGTAGGCGCGTTCATAGGACAGAAACAAAATGAAATAAAACAAATTTCAAGGTGTATAAGTAAAAAATAACAAGAAAATGTTTACAACTTTTTTCTGTTCAATTTATATTG
>JZLH01S0124563.1:0-10846 GCA_001188425.1 Eucidaris tribuloides
GTGTTTGTTTCAATAATGGGCTATTAGTTGTGTATATTTTTAAAAGTCCGTTACCTGAGACAAGTCTTATAGTGTTTTCTTATCCCAGATAACATGTTAATTTGCATATGTCCAAGAAAACACTAAGTTAGTCTCATTTCCAGACCCTGCGACTTTTCCTTCCTCGTATAAGTAGACGCACTACGTATGGGTGAGTATCCAAGGCCTGTGATGTCAGGCCCGTGTAGCCTCAACACACATTCGTAGTTATGTTTATGATTCATTTGGCCATTAATTTAAACGATCTTATAATTGGCACTCTGTTAGCCTTGAGCAATTAGAGGTATGCAGGAAAAACAAAATGACCCCCAACTTTGCCTGATTTTTGTCCAGAAAATCAAAAGTCAAATTTCTCTTTTACAAACTATACCAGTTGTGTATATTTTAAAGTCCAGCACCTTAAACAAGACTGATAGTGTTGTGTCATTAAAAATGGCATGTTAATTTGCATATTTCAAAGAAAACACTCTGTTAGTCTTAGTTCCAGACCCTGCGACTGTTTCTTCTTCTGAGACGCATTCGGCCTGATGAGCACACGATGAGGCCTGTAATATCAGGCCCATGCAGCCTCAACACACTAGTCTTAGTTAAAGTTGACCGATAACTGTAATTTCCTTAGTATAGGATTGGTTAATTCAAAGTTCTGGAAGCCAGACCAGTATACTGTCAGCACTGGGCAATACGTGCAAACACAAAATGGCTTCCAAACAAACTGATTTTTACACACAGAAAACATATATGTACTTAGTAAGGTAAGGATTTTGATTGCATGGAGGTGGCGATATTCCAAGTCTATGAACTGAAAAAGTGCCATAATAACTCAAGATAAGAGATGACATACTAATTCTCATAAATCAAGATGGTAGCCAAATGCCAGAAGCTGTAATTCATATTTGCGTTCAAAAGATGATAAAAGACATATACAGCTTAATTGTTATGTAAGCAAATTTACAAATTCTGCTTGTCTTTATTGATGGGTGATGTATGCAGCTTAACCATGTGTCTATCTCGTAGCAACTGTCAAGCTTTGATGGGAAGTTATTGTACCACACAGAATTGAATGCGGCAGTTGGGTCTACAAGTACGCCTAGCATTTTTATAAGTTCTAATCTAATCAATGTTCTATGTGAGAAGGGTCACTTCACCCTGTCGTATATGCCCAGTGGAAACCATCCCTTTAATGATGCAGCTGGATGCCAAAGATAAAAATCTACCCATTTGAAAATCATACAGAACATATCACAGAGACAGGCCTGAGCTCCCTGTGTCATTCTATCTTTAATTTTAGATCTAGGACAATCATGGTGAAATCCTGCAAGCACCAAGTACATTAAGATGAGCTCAATTACAGAGGCAGGCGCGGCATAGCCAGGCGGTATGAACAAAATAAGCCACTGTCTTCGATGTCCAAAATTTCTCTTTTCCAGAGCTCAACTTACAATTAGCCAATTACCTTTAATCGGGATGCGATGGAGTTTGAACTTACTGAGATCTTTAATTTGTAAGACAGAGTTCTACCAGTAGGGCCAATGATGGATTACTTTACACTTTGATTGGACTGGATGATCGAAGTCGACTAATTTGAAAGTCTTGATCCAGCAACTAGGGACTCACTGCGAGACCGTGACAGCCACGCCCATGACGCAATGTCAATCAACCCATCGCCCATGTCACTGTATTTCCCAACATCTCATCAACATTCTGCTATAATATTGTTCACCTATCTTACTCTGTGCCCCTTCCTCGGGCTGTTTAGTGGCACGCCCCTGCTTCGCCCGTCACAATACGAGAAGTGGAGCGGGTAATCAATCTGAAGATCCTGGGTCAGTTGGGCAGGTGCTCAGCTGGTATCTCGAGCTTGTCCAGGAGAAAATCCCTCCCGGCCGCAACATTGCATTTTCTCCATAAGCCTCCAGGAGAAGCTCGAAACACTTGGTTGAGCCCCCTCCAAACTGAACTCAGTTGGAGGACGGTCACCGGACGCTCGTCACCCAAAAACATTCCCGGTGTCCGGGCGGTCACCGGGCGCTCGCCGCCTGAGCATCGACCTAATCAAGCAATCACCGTCACACGATTTATGTTAAATATGTTACTTCTTGTTGCTGTTTTCGGTTTTAACGGCGCATATCAATCGATGACCGATTATTCACGCTGAATAATCTACTTTTCAAAACTGCTTAATAAAAGGCTGCCGAGCGGTTGCCGCCCGGTAGCCACCCAGTCGCTGTTGGGCAATCGGTTTGTCACTGGGCGGTGAGTTCAAAATCAGTCAGCGTCTGGACGGCACCGGCTCGATTAACCCGGCGTCTGTCCGGTCATCGCTCGTTATTTAAAGCGACGCTTTGCGCATTTCACATGAGACAACAGCCATATTTCAAACATTAATTTCAAGTAGGCTGTATTTATTCCTGTAGCTGTTATTTCAGCAATATGCCGAAAGTGAACAGAAAAAACTGAGGGTACTTAGGGGGAAGAAGAGGTTGGGACGTCTGAAAAGGGCAAGGGGAAGGGCAAGGCGGTCATAATCAAGTTTTGACTTAAATCGATCGGATCAGTGACCGACAGGAAATCAATAGGGAGCGTCGCTAGGGCTTTACAGCAGGCTATAAATCGGTCGGTCGCCGCTTTATTTGTGATCGTACCCTTAGCGATATCCGGGCATGCGCCGAGCAGGCACCATCCGGATGCTGGCCAATTTTGAATTCACCTGCCCAGTGACCGACCGATCTCCCTCCGGCAACCGTTCGGCAACGGGGTGCCGACCGGGTGGCGACCGCTCAGCAGCCTTTGATTTAGCGGCTTTTTGACTTAAATCGTTCGACGGCGACCGCTCAATTAGGTCGGTACCCGAGCGGCGCCCACCCGGGCACCTGGCGTATTTTGGGCGGCGAGTAAAATCGAGCAGGCGCCGCCTGGATTTTAACTCGCTCGAAAAATTCAGCGGCGACCGATCGATGCCCTAAAAAACAGCGGTGCCTAGGCGGCTGCCACTCGGTAACCAGGCGAAATTGGCTAAAAACTCAAACCAGCCACCAAGCAGGCCAATTTTTGTATTTGTGACCAATGTCAGGCACTCCTCAGCGTGCTCCACAAGAGACGACAGCTAGATTTTTGTACAAAGTTTTCTAAAAGGTCATATGTATTTTTTTCACAGTTTTCATTGAATAAAAAAAGCCAAAAGCACAGGAGAAAACCCATGGAGCAGGGGGAAAAAAGCTGTATTGTTAATGTCAACCACATAAATATAACCAGGTTGCCAGTGACAAATATTCCCGGAGGAGCCCAGTGGTCCGCCGCCAGTACGCATTTATACCTGCAAGGTCCTACCAATCACAGGCGGGTTACCGGCCGATTTCTTAAAAATCGCCTGATGACCGGTGGGAGACCGTCCGGGAATCGGTTAGTCATCAGTCGGTTACTGCCGGTCGCCGCGCGGAGAAGCTCCCTCGATTTTGCCCAGTTTTGACTTAAATCGATCGGTGACTGACAGGAAATCGACAAGGGCCGCCGACATCGCTAGGGCTTTACAGTCCGCACACATGCTCCAAGAATCGCTGGGGCGAGTGCCTAAATTTCAGCCGGCGATCGAGTCCAGGTATAAACCAGTTCACCGCTTTTATTTGTGACCGTGGCCTAACTCTATATCAGACTTAAGTATATACACCTTCAGATTTTATTTCATTTTTTTTTACCAAAGGAAATTAACTCTATTCATTTATCTATGTAATTATGCTGTATTTTTGTATTGTGGCCGGCCATTTTTCTGCATACCTCAAATTGCTCTAAGTTAACAGAGTGTCAATATGAAGATCGTTCAAACTGATAGTCATGGAAATAATAAGCATGACTAAGTTTGTGCGTTGAGGCTACCTGAGCCTGACATCACAGGCCTCGGGTGCTCATCCGGTCGCAGTGCATAGTTTGAGAGAAAAAACAGTCGCAGGGTCTGGAAATGAGACTTACAGACTATTTTCTTTAAAATTTGCAAACTCACATTCATTTGTAATGACACAACACTATCAGTCTTGTCTAAGGTATTGCACTTTTAAAATAAACACAACTGGTAGTTACTAAAACAAAAACAAATTGACTTTTAATTTTCTGGACAAAAATCAGGTACTTTGTCGGCCACTTTGTTTTTCCTGCATACCTCTAGTTATTCAAGACAGATAGTGTGTCAATCGTAAGATCGTTTAAATTAATTGCCATAGGAATCATAAACATAACTAAGACTATGTGTTGATGCTACACGGGCCTGACATCACAGGCCTTGGATACTCACCCATACGTAGTGCATCTACTTATAGAGAAAGGAACAGTCACAGGGTCTGGAAATGAGACTATCATAGTGTTTTCTAGGAAATATGCAAATTAACATGGCATCTGTGATGATGCAACACTATTAGACTTGCCTCAGGTAAGAGACTTCTAAAATTTAACACAACTTATAGTCCATTACTAAAACAAACACTTGACTTTTAATTTTTCTATTGAAAATAAGGCATTTTGGCGGCCATTTTGTTTTTTCCGTATATCTCAAATTGCCCAAGGCTGACAGAGTGTCAGTTTTCAGATTGTTCAAGTTGATGGTCTCATAATCTGCAAAGGAAAAAACTATAGACCCTAAAACAAGGTCCAGCCCAAAATTTGGATTTGGCTGCCGGACTATTTTAGAGCCCTTACCACAGAACGCGCGCTATGAAAAAAAACCCTCTTTTTACGGTTTGTCTTGGACGCGCATATGTACACCAATATAACTGAGTGCCCCCCCCCCCCCGGAAAGTAACTTATAATTTTGACCGTATACACATTGTAAAAACTGTTTTAACGTGTAAACCACCTTTATTTGTAGGTATTTTCAGATGTTAAACGTTATGTGTCATATTTTCGATATCTTGTTAATAATTTAAACATACATTTTCTAAACACATCTTTACTATCACTTTCCAAATCAAAGTTAATTAAATCCTCGCGTCCCGCTCAGGAGCATTGCCTCTCTCCATTTCCGTAACCCTAGGCCGTACACTACAAAAACTGGAGTGTTAAATTTAACACCCACGGTGTTGCACAATATAGATAGCAGACATGGTGTAAAATTTTAACACCAAGGGTGTTATTTTAGACTTTTAACACCAAACTAATTATTTCAAACACCATGAACACTGACTTTAACACTAAGGTGTTGAAAAATCAACACTTTCCGGTATTTATATTGTGCAACATCCTTGTTTTAAATCCAGCACCCCAGCAGTGTATGGCTACACAAGGCAATTTGACTGCAATATAAGGGGTTAGTCCTTGCTAAACACGTTTTTTTTATATAGTGCACACGTGTATCCGAATGCGTATATGAACGTTTACACGTTTTCAATTTCATTTCATATATACATTTACTTCTTCCATTTTAAGTCTCTCAAAAATAAATGACACATTACAAATCGTGATAACAAATTGATACATAGGCCTACATGTGACATCATCTAACGAAATTGGGAAAAAATCAATTGAAATAAAAAAAAAGGCATCACACCCAAACGGCGAGCTGCCTGAATTGGGGTAAACATGAAGAAGGGGATAAGGGAAAGAAATTAACAAGAAGAAAAAGAAAGAAAAGACTAACTAAAAAGGCATGTGAGGGAATAAATTTAAATTAACAAAAGCAAATAAACAAGTGTAAATAAATAGTCAAAGAAAAAATACAATTTCCTTATAAAAGAACGGGGAAGTTGATATTGCCTAATAACGTCGTTCTCGTTTAATGATTCGAATTACTTTTTTCCCTAGAGTAAACAATTTGGGAAGAATGGTTGGCCGCGTGTTAGCCCAAATGATATTACAATAGTTAAAATACTGAAGATATGACGAAGAATGAAGAATACGGAATTCTGACTGGTGGAGATATGACCCACGTCTAGAAATAATTCTAATATTGTTTTGGCAACTTTACTTTCGATTTCGTTAATATTTATTCCCCCCGTCTTTCGTTTTGACAGCTTTAGACTGGCTGATCGTGAATCAGCAAGAGCAGGGGAAATGCGTGGCATCTTTATCGCTGGGTGCCGGGGTTAGTCAGTCTCTAGATGATGCCATAGAGAATACTAAGAACGCGGACATCGTGGTTGTCGTTGCGGCCGGGAATGAAGACCGGGACGCGTGTTTCGCTTCCCCTGCCCGGAGCGATGCAGTAAGTATTATACCACAAAGTTTGATTGATTGATTGATTAATGATTTGTAGTACCCGTTCCCAGAAGCTGTGGAACTTTAGAATGATCTCCCCCAGCAGACCCTCGATATCATATCCAGCATGGCCTTCAAAACTGCATCATCCCAAACACTCACCAACATTGCGTAATCACTCAAAATTGAAAATACCACTCCACTCTCGCCGTACCCTCAAGTTATAACACGGAAGTAATCAACACGTATCCGGGTCCCAAATTCCAGACCCATACCCATACCCATGGACTCGTACCTGTACCCGTACCCGTACCCACTGATCCGTACCCGTACCTTATCCGCACCCATGACTGGGTTCCACACTACAAGTCTACTTGACTGACTGGTTAATTGATATACATGTAATTAAGGAATTTATTTTTCTCGCGAAACTGCTCTCTTGCTGCGCTCGCTCGCGTAATCAGCTAAGATACACTTAAAGATTGTATGTCTACCTCGTTTTTCGTACTGCAGGTACATGTTTCCATCATCATGTAAGGTAGGTCTACCCGCTTTGAAAAGGTGTTTGCTCACTTTGTTTTTGATGGACATGGGCGGCTACCGGGGGGGGGGGTGTCTTCCTATTTTTTCAGAGAGAATCGTCCCCCTTTCAACGTTTTAATTTTTTTTACGATTTTGTTAAGATTTTTGATTTTGTAATCGGAAAACCTATTCAAAGGAGAAATGTGTTTAAAATAGATTATTGATCTTTAATAATGCGGGCGAGGAGGAATTGAAAGTCACAGTTTTCATTTTTTAAACAATATATATATGTGTCCTTGGTGCGTTTTTCCCCGTGCGTGTATTGTTTTTTCGCCTTCGGTATCCCCCCCCCCAACTCGTAAGAAGAAATCTCCGCTCCTGCTGATGGATCGATTTGATCTGGATTGGTTTTCTACATTTTCTTAACATAAAAGATACTAGTTCAGAGTTGTGATAGCACCAGAATAGACCGCAAAGCGAGTTTTACAATTTGAATCCTCCAAATTGTCAAAAAACCGCTCGATCGCTGCGCTCGCTCGCCGAATGAAAATGGTCACGTTTTGATTATCCAAAACGCCCCTCAAAAAAATTGCTGAAGTTACGGCACGTCTTAATCACATATCAACAACATAACGTAGAAATGCAATTTTGTGGTGACTGCATGTACCCAATGCCCCTTTTAACATCACAGTATCCCTTATATTCTTTGCCCCCAAATTTAATATTATGTTCTTCCGCCGCCCTTGGATGGCTTTCTCATTATGTAGTGTTGTGGCTACTGACATAGCTTATGGAATATTGGGAGAAATCATAGTTCATACAACTTTTAATGTACTTTCACTGATAACCATTGGAAATGGGTAATGAATGGAAACTAAAATGTCGGATACCAGTTTTCTAAACACAACAAAAAAAGTAACTAACCCCTTTTTCAAAACACTATAACTTTAAAAAAGAACCGTGTCGAGCACAATAATTTAGCAAGGATGTTCCTGCACTAATTGACTAAATTCTGTGAGAAAATGTGATTGGTCCGTCAAGTCATGCATGAGTGAGCACATATTAAAGGCAAAAAGTCACTTTTCAAAAGTCACAAGGGTCATTTTGGGGGGATTTTTGATGCAGGATTTTGACAAATTCTGTTTCTGGTGAATGATTAATCGCTATTTATGTTAATCATCTATCGTTTGATCCTCTCATACCTTCTTTGACACTTTTTGCATATTTTACGCTTCGGTGAGCGCAATTTAAAACTGTCCACCCTTTCTCGATTTTGAAATTGTAAAATCCACTAAATTTACTGCAAAAATTTAAATCCCATTTTTTTTTTCAGCAAAATGTATATTTACGTGTTGTACGAACATAAGAGGTTGTAACCATGACATGGTTGAGTGAGCACACTTTATAAATAAAGGGAAAGATGTCATTATTTACCATTATTTTGGCATAAGAGATGACTCATGTGACTTTTGAAAAGTGGTATTTTCACCTATAATGCATGCTCATTCATGCGTGACCCAACAGACCAATCACATTTTCACACAGAAGTTAGTCAATGAGTGTAGGAACACTCTTGCCAAATTATTTTGCACAAACTTGTTTTTTTAAAAAGTTATGGTATGTTGAAAAGGGAGGTAGTTACTTTTTGTTGCTGTGTTTAAAAAGTTTTTTTTTCTAATTCAGTCCTGATTTGCTATTACTGTATATATTCATTTTTTTCACTTAGGCTATAACTGTTGGTGCAACAAATAGATATGACAGACTGTGGCCCTATTCTAACTGGGGTCAATGCGTTGATATCTTCGGACCTGGCCAAGATATCGTGAGTTTGTCACACGAATCTTCCGAAAACACTTACACCACTAGTGGAACAAGTATGGCGTGTCCTCATGTGGCAGGTAAGTTATATGACCAGCACGCACACGCTCACAGACAGACAGATACACACACACACACACACACACACACACACACACACACACACACACACACACACACACACACACACACACACACACACACACACACACACACACACACACACACACACACACACACACACAAAGAGTCACAGATAAGAACTCGTGTACACACCCAAATACGTCTGCTCACAGACTCTGAAACACATACACGTATGCGCACAAAAACATGAGACACATACATTTCTAAAAGCTACATTATGCCTACGTAATAGAGTTTGATCGCGAAACGGTTAAACTCCACTTTCCACCGAAATTAAGTTATCAATATCGACACATACCCACCTAGCGATAGTATGAAATTTGAAGCGAAATTCCACAATCATATAAAAATATCTTGGGTTTTCCTTTTTTCATAGGCGCGTATTCAAAACTCAGGCAAAGAAATGCATTTCCCCCCAGTGTGGTTAACCCGTTTTACAATCAAACTCTTCGTGATATTCATAAACAACACACGCACGCACAATTGTACACATAATCATTAACCAATTAAGGACAATTGCACTGTAAACAAAATCACTATTATCCTCCCCTTTTACTTAGTCATGGGTTTGTGTTACAATCTTATTTTCTTCAGGAATGGCGGCAGTTCACTTGGGCAATGGACTTACTCCGGCAGAAGTATATTCCAAGATCATTAGTGACAGCACCCCCAACGTGCTAAATGGTAACATCGGAACGGGATCACCCAACCTGCTAACCTATATCGACTAATTCCTGGACTAAATATCATGTTATCGCGAAACGGAATATATGTATAGGGTGGTCCATAAAAATCAGTACAGTTACATTTACGGTTATTTCCCAAAATAATTGTTCATCTGTATTTAATTCATTTGATAGACTATTTTGTGAGTAGAATTACAACAAGATCATCTATTTTGGTAGAGGACTTTCCATTTTAGGGCTGTTTTTGTGGACCAAAGTGAATTTGGTATGCGTGCGCCAGTTTACGCGTAATATCTATGGGACGTCATCAATAAGGCGCCTCATTACCGCTTTACCGGTCGAAAAGATGAAATGCACTGCTTTCCAAAATTGCCTTTAAAAAATAAAACCTACTGAAAGAAAATTGACTATCTAAATGTTATATTGCTCTCTAAAAAAAACCGCTACCAGAAGAACGGGAAAATAGTAATTCAATTATCCTGAATAATAAATGGAATTATTTGATAAATTTAGTATCCCGTTTTTTCTGGACCACACTGTATAAATATAAAGAACTATACAAGACTGCGCACATAACAAAAGAAAATGCAATAAAAATCTACGCTAGAATAGAATTTTAAAAAACCCGGGAAAACATTAGTTCATGCATTGGGTATAACGATCACGAAATTCGTAAATGATTTATCTGCGTATTTCGTAACATAACTGACATTTCGCACTTTGGAAACATCATAACCTCAAACGATAAAAATGAAAGGCATTGTTTGACAATGTTTCCAGTTAAAAAATTCTAGGCTACATGATCCGTCATGCTACTAGTGTCTCTGATATGGTTTCAAAATGAAGCCCTGAAAAAAATGCAGTTCAAAACAGTCATTAAGTGCTTTTAAAAAGTAGAAATCAATGAGCGACCATTCCCGTTTCCCCCTATAGATTGCTGTGTTATAGAATTTTTGTTACCAGGACGTAAATGTACCGATATTCATCTGTACATGTTTTGCCAGTGACAGCATAACTGTTTAATTCTTATTTCTTTATTTCTGTATTTTTTTTTTTTTTGGGGGGGGGGGTCTTTGGTGTTTATTTGTTCATTCTATCATGAACATAAGATATAGAAAATTACAATTTGTTTAAATTGAGCTTCTAAAATGTTAAGAGTGTCTTCAATCGGTCAAGAGCAAACCACTACTAAACTTACTGGAAATAAGTGTTTACTTTCCTTGTATTTAAAAAGCTCAAATTTTAACTTCTTTGAATGATGCAGAATCGTCTACACAGGTCGTGGAATCAAAATCAAGCTTGTTTACTTGATAGTCTGAATAAGTAAGTAAGTAAGTTAGTTAGTAAAAGTAAGTTGGCGAGCAAGTAAGAAGTAGCTAGGTAGGTTATTAAATAAGTAAAAGCAAGTAAGTTTAGTGAGCAATTAATAAATAAGTACATAAGTAAGTAAGTAGGTAAGT
>JZLH01S0124572.1:0-12413 GCA_001188425.1 Eucidaris tribuloides
TGCAAAACAAAATGAATAATGTAATATATATTTTCTTCTCAAATGTTATCGTACACAGTGCGGATAGCACAAAACCCTGAATATATCTGTTTGAGTTTAAATGAAAGAATAGCAGTATCGTATGACACTGAATATATTGGCAAAACAAATTATACAGAATATATACAAGAAGTGCATATAAGAGGCTCAGGCTCCAATGCTTGACATGCACAACCACGATTAATTTGCATAAACCTATTAAATCTTACATTTCCTAGATATCACATGTGTGACTAGGTTAACGAAAGGAGTAGGCCATATCTTTTTTCCTACTTTGTTCCCCCCAAAATAAATCATACACTTGTTTTAGTGTTGCACTGCTAGTACAGGCCAACCGGTTTTCTTTTACTGTGATCAAGATTCTTGTGGCTTTCACACAAATACTTCAGAGAGATGGAGCATTTGTCTGAAATTTTGGACAAATTTATTCAGATTTAGGCTGTGATCGCCAACGTTTGAGGCAATTCCCTGAATTAAAAAAAAATAATAACAATTTTTCATACATAAATGCAAAGACTTCTTGGCAAAGTATTTCAGATAAAGACATCTACAGTGAACCTTCATGATGTCACATTGTATACTGCGCCCCCCCCTACACAAAAGCATAACTGACTTTTTTTTTCAAAATGAGTTATATAGTGTAGGGACTCAGTACCATCATGTTAAACATGCAGAACAAAAAAAATTAAAAGTGTCCCTTTGTTTCATAATCCGCTTGTTAAAAGGACACTGAATAGGGCTTTACATGTTGTCCAAAATACATTTTGCTCAATATCTCCAAAACATCAAAAATGTCAGGTATACCCTTTTGTCATGGGGGGGGGGGGGCGAGTATAGACCTGTGTGGTTTTGAGATCATTTGAGAACGAGACATCGCTTCATCCTCCATAGCTGGGGGGCTTCCAAGAGTATAACAAAAGATGAGTATCTTCATCTATGCATTTCTTTAGTTCAGGAACTGCTGTATACCTGTGTCATTGCATCATCTTTTGTTGTACTCAAGAAGCCCCCCAGCTATGGTGCATGTCACATTCTCAGAACCAAAAAGGTCTATACAGTCATGTGATCACCCATTTGCTCTCATCAAAAAGTGGAATACACACAGATTTTTGCTGTTTTGTAAAAACAGGACAATTTTCAAAGGTTTAACCTTAAAACATTGTGATTTCTAAAAGATGGCATATCTAAGTACAGAGGGTATTTCATCAACTTGTTTTTTAAAAATCTACATTTAATGAAGCATTTTTGTTTTGTCATAAAGGACGCAATTCTTGCATGCCACTCTATACAGTGGGTAAATTATTTGTGGATGTAACTTGTTCCTCTTGTCATTTTCTTGTCTTATGTCAATCTGTGTATATCCTCTACCTGGTTAGATTTGGGAGCTTAATGCCATAACAAGAATATAACCATCGAAATGTAATTTACTTTCTGATTGTCAAGACATTCTATCATGTCTGTAACCTGTGGCTCCAGCATTTCCAAACAAAAACATCAAAATCATTTCCATGTTTCAGAGTGAAATAGTAGCACATTGCTATCACGTTTTTAGATTACATACTTAACTTAATATCTGACTTGCTGCTACATATATGCATTAGTAATACAGCAAGCATTTTCAAGCATTACCTCATTCAATATAAGCACCTGAATACAGATGATACAACTATATAAGCTTAATTAATTCTACATGTCCTCAGCGAGCACTTTGATCAAGTAAGATGGAACTGGCTAGCTCCAAATTCCAGTCAAAAGATCTCAGTAAATTTTCACAATGTTCTCTCGAAGCATTGCCCAATTGGAAAAGCTGCTCTGTTTTCAGATCGCGTATCGCCTTTGTCACGTCCCACTGGTTACCTATGAGGGCGTTCCGACACTCCTCTGACGTTACCCCGTGGACCTGCTTCTGGACCTGCCGTACTTTGTCGGCCGCGGAATTCGGCGTCTCTGATGCCATGAGGTCGACATCGGATACCGGTCTCACGGCCTGCTGTTTCGGTGCCGAGAAAGCCGACTGCGAAGACGGCGCAAAAGACGTGCTGTCCTGGGGCAGAATAGGTCTTAGGGTCGAGAGGTCAAATGGAGTCTGAGCCGGGTCCCTGGTGGAACCGGCTCCCGGGCCGCTTTTACTGAAGTAGCTCCCCTCCTCGCCAGCACGACTGGGACCCGTCTTGGGGTGGGTGAGAAAGTAATCGGCGTTCGTGACCTGCGTCCGATCTCTCATTTGCGGTTTTATGTGAGCTGTATTGTGAAGGGGATTCGTGCCCGTTTTGCTAGCTGATGTGACGGGCGGACTTGTGAGCATACTGGCGGAAGGTTTCAGTGGGTCCGTAGATGGTTTTGGTGGTAACAAGAAATAGTGCGTGTGACTAACTTGAACACCGTTGTTCATGATGGGCAATATAATTGATTTGCCAGTCGGTTCTTGCGTTAATGATTTGGGATCGGACATTTGTCTCTGGAGCGAGGGTCTCACATCCTCACCCAGTGCCTTGCGAGGCGGTAAGGGTGGTACTCCACTACGATGTCCACCCGAGGCACCTCTACCACTCTCACCTGACTTGCTCAGTTGAGGATCGGAGCGTCGGTCCTCCCTTGTGAGTCGAGTTCTCCGACCCAACCCACTGGGAGGTTCCTTTAGGGCAGGAATTCTCGATGTCATGTCCTCCGCATCTCCATTCACACTCTCTGAAGTCTTATCTTTCCGCGGGAAACACATCATCAAGAAATTATCATCCTGATTTTTCCGTTGGCTCCTAGGACTAACTGAAATCTGGTCCTGTGTTCTTACCACCTGTCCGTCTAACAACTTTGCTCTATCGCTCTCAGAATAAACGTCACGATTTACAGACGATATCGTCTGGATTGCCGCGTACTTATCTTTAGAACTACCCTCTACCTTCTTGGCCAGTTCGATCGCTGCACTTGTTGGGGTATTGCTTCTGTTCGCTGTTTGTTCATTACCACTCGCACCTTGTGTCAGCGATCTTTTGGATTTAGACGATGGACGTGGAATGGCTATCACTTGGCTATCATTTACGGGTGATGGCGTTGACTTGGTCTTTGCCGTGGGGCCTGAATCGACGCTGGGCTTCATAGGTTTTGGCTGTTGTTGTTGTTTCAACGGATCAAAACAATCCAGACTTGGGGACGACGCCAGCGGAACTTTGACCGGGTTCAGAGGCTGGGAGGAATAATTCCTAGATGGGATCAGTGCAACGTTACTGACAGAGCTTGAAACCGCAGTCCTCTGCGCTTCCTCCCGCGGAACCTGGTCGTAAAACCGCGTCGGCATTGCCCCTTCCTTAGCCACTTCGCTTTCGGTGGGGACTTCGTCATAAAAATTGACCCAGTTCTGACTGGGCTTCGGCTGCTGCGATCTCACGGCATTAGATTGGTCCAAGTCATTAGGCACGGGATCGTAAAAATTCTTTGGTGTTTGAGCCCCCGACCTTCCCATGTCATTTGCGACTGGATCGTAACGAGATTGGTTTGTGGTGGAAGCAAAGGGATTAGTTCTTACTCTCGTCGCTGATGAACTAGCCGCATTAACCTTGGATTTGTTGACTGCTGTATACAATGATTCTGCGGGAGCGGAGGATTGTGCGGCCGTTGACGGGAGATGGTTCTGCCTTGCTGGTGGGGCAGCTGCCGACGTGATGGTTTCATGATTAGCGTAAATTGCACGATTGGTGGAGCTTGGTACCGAATGCGAACTGGGCACAGAGGCATTCATCGTGGTGGAAGAGTTCGATCCCACATCTTCCACGGGAACATCGTCATAGAGTTGAAGCTTTGGTCCATTGACAACGTCGGAATATAAAGATTTACTGGGCGATGACTGCGGAGTTATGGTCTTGTCCAATAACGAGGAAGCGCCGGCTGATCCTGTCCCGGATACCAGACCGAACCCCACACCGCTATCTGTACTGGTTGGAGTATCATCTGAAAAATCGATTAAGATACCGGTCTGGGTGTCGGAGGAATCGCTCAATTTCTTTGACGTGGTTCCTTGGATGTAGAAGACGGATCCTCCAGTTCTGATCGGCGAGTCCTCCTCGTCTTCGATAACAGCAGAGCTACGTTGACCGCTGCCCTTCCCCTTTAATTGCCTCTTTAAGGATGACGATTTTGAACCGTCACCATTCTCCTTTGTCCTCTGAAGGCTATCTCTGCCGCTCCCTGCATGTCACAGAAACACAACGGAATAAGATCAAACATGGAAGACGTACTGGACATACATCATCATTCATTTTATGTAGAAATATGTACAAATCCACGCATTAAATCATCAACTACAAGCTTATTTCATTATATTTGATATTTGGGAAAAGGGGTAAAAGGATGTCAAATGATATGATCATTCTTGCTGTTCAGTTCAGATTTAACTACAAGAAATGTTGTCATCCACAGATTAAGGAGAGTGTTTATTTTAACTATTTGCATTTACTTTGTACATGTATATCAGGAAGGGAACCTTTTTGCAGCTGTTTGGTCACGCGATTCGTAAATATCAATACACTGCGAATATTCAGCATATATGTTGTAATCTAACTTTTGTTACAAAAAAAAACACTTTTCTTCATTGTGTGCATGGGTCAAAAGTTATACGTTTGAAGCTAAAACTGCAATCTAAAAGTTGCTAAAGTGGCACTGTTAAAAAATGCTTGGCACGTTAAAGGTATTGGCTAACATTTACCACAGTTAAAAAAATCTGAGCCGCATGATTCCCCATGCTACCAGTGTCTTTGATGAGGTCTAAAAATGAAGCCCTGAAAAAATTGTATTTCAAAATGATTATTTAGTGCTTTAAAAAAGTGAAAATCGCAAGTTGACCACATTCACCTGCCCATTTCCTCAAATATACTTACTGTGTGTACACCTAGGTTAATAAAACTCGCCCTGAGTTTTATTGTTTATTCATGTATAACTTGCCATTGGCAGTGTAACTTTCCAAACTTTTGTATTCTAGGGTGTTGATTTGTCCATTTGAACACTACTATGTAGCTCAGATATCAAAGTTTGACAATTTTTTAAATTGAAGCTCTACAATGTTAGCCTATCACTTTAAGATACATTAATGTGATTTGGAGAAGTAAAAAATGCCCCATGAACCAAACAGGTTAAAACATATACCAATGCATACACCAGCTAGCTGGAAGGATTTGTCTTGAAGTTGTTCACTTGAGGAGAAACAAGAGTTCATTTGCAAGTATTCAATTTATGTGGTGCCCTGACAGAAATTGATCCCATACAAAGCTACACAACAAATTTGGCTGTCACAATAAGTACTGATGGTGATTGTTTAAAATGTACTGAACATTTGATCATGAAATTAAGGTAGCAGAAGCTTTGAACAGTGTGCTTGATTCTAGAGTACTTTTGTTCTATTAGAATTATCATTGGTACTCACTTTTTGAGCGATCGGCCAACATGAGAACTGGTCTGGTGACCTGGATGTCATCATCACTTCCCCACTCATCGTGGGGTTTCATCGGCATCAGGTATGTCCTGCAAGAAAATAAAGGGCACAATTACAGCTGGCCATATTTGATCTAAACCACATTTGATTTATCGTGGGTTAACATATCATTGACAACACAATATATTGCCTAAGTTGAAAAACAGATTTGTGATGAACATGTAAGGCTTGAATTGACAGTGCACTCTGTAGGGCTGATATCAAAATGTCAGAACAATGTTGCTTTCTGTAGACCCTCTTGTAACTAGATCGGGAGATTCATGTTGCCAATTGTTTATAAAATGTTATTTATAACATTTTTGGTGGGCAGTGTGTTGACAGAGTTGTTATATTTGTTGATAAATGCACTACTGCTCTTGATATCATAAGTTTGATAGCTGAACAGCATGGAGGTCTCTCTTTTATTCCCACCTCCCTGTTTTTTGCAGAGTTTTCATAGCTAAGGGGATTTCTTGGTCCCTCCCACTGCAGTTAGGTTTTCAAAATCGATGATATTCAGACCATATCATGCCTCCGTTGATATTTTGAAATAATCATGAGACCATTGTCGAGTATTTAATATTTTTTCAACATCGAGTAATTTCGATTTTATCAAAATATTGCCCAGTACTAGGCACAATGTGACTTAACCCTCTAAGTACCATTGCAACAAAGCTCCACAGACTTTGACAGTACTAACCCGAGTGTGGTGTTGAAAGGGTTAACTGGCATGAGCCCTATTGCCAGGGGGGTCGCTGGGGGGAGGGGGGGGAGGGGTATTAGAAAGAGTAAAGATCCCCTTCCCCTCCCCAGAATTTGGCGACATGCCGCGTGCAAAATTTTATCACGCGTGCAGTCGCTCGGCGCGACTTTTATTTCAAGGCTTTGCGCATCTTTTATGAGACCTTTTCGCCAAAAATCTGGAACATGTACGTTAGCGACGCCTGGGCGCCGAACTTTTTATACATGCTGTCAAGCCAAAAATTGGTACAAAAACATGATTTTCGTGTAGAAATCATGGAAAATTGTGTTTTCAGGCACAGAATTCATAAACTGTATGATTATTTTTGCTTTTACTCCGTTGAAATGAACTTAATTTTAGCTGTTTACGATTGCAAAAGTGTCCCACAAATTTCATTCCAAAAACAATAAGAAAACAAAAAGGTCGAAAAACAAAGAAATACTAAGAAATTCACAAAACAATGAAATACATAAGAATTAATTCCAATTCTATATTAAATTGTTAGAATTCAAATGAATATTCTTCACCGAGACAAAAAATAGCATTCTACTACTGTATAAGTGAGTTTAATTAGGCGAAAACAACAAATTTCATCACAACTTTATTTGCATAATATAATTCTAAAAAATAGAAAAAATAATTTTTATTGGCACAAATTCAAACTATCACAGTCGCTGTAGTTTAATACACCGGCTCTTATGCGCATGGCAAATTTTCGCGCGATCGAAGCTACGCGATTCGGTGCCGGATCTCAGGGGGGGTCAAATTGACCCACCACCCCCGTAAAAACCTGGTTGAAATTAGCCCGAGTATAAAATAGGTTTAATCTGTGGACTGACAACATTTCTTGTTGTTAAATCTGAACTGAACACAAGAATGATCATATCATTTGACATCCTTTTACCCTTTTCCAAATATACTCAAAATAATGAAATACAGCATGTAATTGATGATTTAAATGCATGGTTTTGTAAATTATTTTAACATAAAAATGAATGATGATGTATGTATGTCCAAGTACGTCTTCCATGTTTTTGATCTGCACTCCGTCATGTTTCTTTGAACATTCCAGGGAGCGGGCCAGAGATAGCCTTCAAGAGGACGAAGGAGAATGTGACAGTTCCAAATATCATCCTTAAAGAAGGCAATTAAAAGGGGAAGGCAGCCGGTCACCGTAGCTCTCTGTTTATGGAAGACGAGGAGGATCGCCAATCAGAACTGGAGGATCTGCTTCTACATCCAAGGAACCACGTCAAAGAAATCGAGCGATTCCTCGCGACACCAGACGCGGTATCAGTTAATCGATTTTTTCAGGATGATACCTTCGGACCAGTACAGATAGCGCGTGTGCGGTTCGGTCTGGTATCCGGGACACACGGAACAGACCGCGCTTTCCTCGTTACTGGACAAGACGCATAATCCGCAGCTCATCGCCCAGTAAATCTTTATTCCGACGTTGTCATGAGGACCAAGCTTCAACTCTATGACCGATGTTCCGTGGAGATTGGGATTCGACTCTTCCCCGAACGATGAATGGCCTCTGTGCCAGTTCGCATTACGGACCAAAGCTCCACCAATCGTGCAATTTAACGGCTAATCAAACATCGACGTCGCAGCTGCCCCACCAAGCAAAGGCAGAAAACAATCCCACGCCGTCAACAGGCCGCACAATCCCGCTCCCGCAGAATCATTGTATCAGCAGTCACGAATCCGGTAAATCCAACGTTAATGCGGCTAGTTCTATCAGGGACGAGAGTAAGAACTAACCCTTTGCTTTCCAGCCACAATCCAACTCGTTAGCGATCCAGTCGGAATACAAACGGGCCAAACACCAAAGAATTTTTGACGGATCCCCGTCCTATGACTTTGGACCAATCTAATGCCGTCAGATCGCAGCCAGCCGAAGCCCAGTCAGAACTGGGTCATTTTATGGACGAAGTCCCACCCGAAAGCGAAGATGGCTAAGGAAGGGGGCATGCCGACCGCGGTTTTACGACGCAGTCCGCGGGAGGAGCGGCAGAGCTGCGGTTTCAAGCTCGTGTCAGTACGTTGCAATCCTGATCGCCATCTAGGAATATTCCTCCCAGTCCCTCTGAACTCAAAGTTCCGGCTGGCGTCCTTCTAAGATCTGGATTGTTTGATCCGTTGAAACAACAATCAACAGCCAAACCTAGAAGCCACAGCGTCGGAATTCAGGGCCGCTAACACGCCAAGACCCAGTCAACGCATCAACCGTAAATGATAGCCAGTCGATAAGCCATTCCACGTCCATACGTCAAATCCAAAAGATCGCGGACACAAGGTTGCGAGTGGTATGACAACAGCGAACAGCAAGAATACCTTCTATCAAGTCGCAGCGATCGAAACTGGCCAAGAAGGTAGAGGTCAGTTCTAAAGATAAGTACGCGCAATCCAGCGTATCGTCTGTAAATCGTGACTTTTATTCTGAGAGGCGATAGAGCAAAAGTTGTATAACGGAGCAGGTTGGGAAAGAACACAAGGAGCCAGATTTCATGTTGTCCTAGGAGCAACGGAAAAATCAGATGCATAATAATCTTTGAATGATGTGTTTCCAGAGCGGAAAAGATAAGACTTCAGAGAGTGTGAATGGAGATGCGAGGACATGAATCGAGAATTCCTGCCGTAAAGGAACTCCCAGTGGGTTGGGTCGGAGAACTCGACTCAACAAGGGAGACCGACGCTCCGATCCTCAAACTGAGCAAGTTCAGGTGCAGGTGTAGAGGTGCCTCGGGGGGACATCGTACTGAGTACCACCTTACCGGCCTCGCAAGGCTAACTGGGTGAGGATGTGAGACCTCGCTCCAGAGACAAAATGTCCGATCCCAAAATATACGAAGAACCGACTGGCAATCATTATATTCCCATTCAGAACAAATGCAACGGTGTTCCATTAGTCACAACCACTACTTTCTTGATTACCGACCAAAACATCTACGGACCCACTGAAACCTTACCGCCATAATGCTCACAATCGCGCCCGATCACAGTCAGCAGCAAAACGGGCACCGAAACCCCTTCACAATACAGCTCACATAAAACCGCAAATGGAGAGATCGGACAGGAAGGTCAAAGAACGCCGATTACTTCCACCCAACGCCAAACGGGTCCGAGTCGGCTGGCGAGGAGGGGAGCTCCTTCAGTAAAAGACGCCCCGGAGCCGGTTCACCAGGCGACCCGGCTCAGGACTCCATTCTGACCTCATCGACCTAAAGACTATTCTGCCCAGGACAGCAGTCTTTTGCGGCGTTTCGCAGTCAGGTCTCTTCGCACGAAACGCAGGCCGTGAGACCGGTTATCCGATGTGAACTCATCGGCATCACGAAGACGCCGCATTCCGCGGCCGACAAAGTACGCAGGCTCGCAGAACAGGTCCACGGGGTAATCGTCAGAGGAGTGCGGAACGCCCCGTCATAGGTAACCAGTGGGACGTGGACAAAGGCGATACGCGATCTGAAAACATGAGCAGCTTCCAAATTGGGCAATAAGCTCGAGAGAACATTGTGAAAATTTATTCTGAAGATCTTTGACTAAGGAAATTTGCGAGCTAGCCAGTTCCATCTTACTTGAATCAAAAGTGGCTCGCTGAGGACATGTAGAATATAAAATTAAGCTTATATAGTTGATCATCTGTATTCAGGTGCTATATGAATGAGGGTAAATGCTTGAAAATGCTTGCTGTATTACTAATGATACTAGTAGCAGCAAAGTCAAGATATTAAGTTAAGTAATGTAATCTAAAAACAGTGATAGGCAATGTGGCCCTAATTTCACTCTGGAACATGGAAATGATTTTGATGTTTTTGTTTGGAACTGCTGGAGGCCACAGGTTAGCAGACATGGATAGAAATGTCTTGAACAATCAGAAAGTAAATTACACTTCGATGTTATATCTTTGTTATGGCAATTAAGCCTCCCAAATGCTAACGCAGAGTAGAGGATATACCACAGATTGACATAAGACAAGAAATGACCAAGAGGAACAAGTTTACATCCACAATAATTTACCCTGTATAGAGTGCATGCAAGAATTGCGTCCTCTTATGCAAAACAAAAATGCTTCATTAAAATGTAGATTTATAAAAAACAAGTTGATGAAATACCTCTGTACTTAGATATGCCATCTTTAGAAATCAGCAAGTGTTAAGGTTAACCTTTGAAAATGTCACGTGTTTTTACAAAAGCAGAAAAATCTGTGTGTATTCACACTTTTGATGAGAGCAAATGGGTGATCACATGACTGTATAGACGCTTTTGGTTCTGAGAATGTGACATGCACAATAGCTGGGGGGCTTTCTTTGTATTATTATATCAATTATTATGTATTATTCTATTGTACACAAGGTATACAGAGCTACCTGAACTAAAGCAATGCATAGATTGAAGATAGCTCATCTTTTGTTTATACTCTTGGAAGCCCCCAGCTATGGAGGATGAAAGCGATGTTACTCGTTCTCCAATGATATCAAAACAAGCACAGGTACTATACTGCCCCCCCCCCCCCATACAAAAGGTATAATACCTGACATTTTTGATGTTTTGGAGATATTGAGAGGGCAAAATGTATTTTGGACAACATGTAAAGCCCTAATTCAGTGTCCTTTTTAACGAAGCGGATTATGACAGACCAAGGACACCTAAGGCCGGTGTCGGGCTTTAATTAATATTTTTGTTCTGCATGTTTACAGATGACTGAGTCCCCTAACTATATAACTCAATTTGAAAAAAAAAAGTCAGTTATCGCCTTTAGTTATGGGGGGGGGGGCTATACAATGTGACATCATGAAGGTTCACTGTAGATGTATTTATCTGAAATAACTTGCAAGAAGTTCTTTGCTTATGTATGAAAATTTGTTATTATTTTATTCTATATATGCTCTAAACGTGGCGATCACGCCTAAAATTGAATAATTTGTCCAAAATTTCAGACAAATGCGCCATTCTCTCTTGAAGTATTTGTGTGGAAAGCCACAAGAATCTTGATCACAGGCAGTAAAAACATACGCGTTGGCCTGATACTAGCAGTGCAACACTAAAACAAGTGAATGATTTATTTTGGGGCGAAAAAGTAGGCGAAAAAAAAAGATATGGCCTACTCCTTTCGTTAACCTAGTGCAGCACATGTGATATCTAAGGAACGTAAGATTTATAGGTTTATGCAAATTAATTCGTGGTTGTGCATGTCAAGCATTGGAGCCTGAAGCTCTTATATGCAGCTTCTTGTATATATTCTGTAAAATTTGTTTTTGCCAAATATATTCAGTGTCATAACGATACTAGGCTTTCTTTCACTTAAAACTCAAACAGATATATTAGGGTTTTGTGCTATCGCGCACTGGTGTACGGATAACATTTGATGTAAGTAAATATATATTACATTCATCATTTGTTTTGCATTTGTACCCAATTTCACCAGTGGCTGTTATATAGTTGTTTTAACCGGTGTTCAGATATAAAATCCCTATATTTTATTTTGTATATTTTGTTAGAAAATATTTGTATATGTAACAGCTTTATACAAATTGTTTTCGTAAAGAATTCCATTGGATGGCAATGGGATATTTGTTTAAAAGTGCCTTAGTAAATTCACAGGCATTATTTTATTTAATCTCTTTTTAAAAAATAACTGCAATTTTGATCAGTCTGCCTAAAGGATTCATTTTCTTTGTTGTCCTACATATTTGATTTGAAGCAAACAGTCCAAGGGAGAAATTTCATGCATGTTTTGAATGTACAACTAATATTCAAATTTTTAGGTAATACAGTCGCACTCTCGGTTAATAAAGACACTGATATAACAAAATTTCATTAATAAAGAAGTAAAATCTCACGATCCCATACTTGGATTCGTTTGTATTGTATTGTTTTTGAAACCGAGTTGTATTATTATATATATTATAAATATGTATTATATCTAGTGTCTTCTATTAGGACTTCTTTTATACGAGAGTGCACTGTAGGAGCAACAGATACAGTTATTGAAACATTTTCGGTTCTCTGCACAATACTAATTTACTTAATTACGCTATAGACCCACCGCATGCTGTATATTCAGATTGCAATCGATTATTGGGGAATAAATCGCAATACATTCAAATATAGAAATTTAACAAAATCAGGCGATTTCAGGTTCTGAAAACAATATTAGGAATT
>JZLH01S0124572.1:13482-25984 GCA_001188425.1 Eucidaris tribuloides
CTCGGTCAACCGTTAATCGCAGATTGCTCCAACATGGTTACCGGGCACGACGGTTGACCAAATGTCCACGCCTGTCTGTTCGCCACAGAGTAGCTCGTCTTCTTTGGGCTAGGGAGCACAGAAGGCTTCATCCAGGACATTGGCAACATGTGGTCTTCACGGACGAGAGCCGGTTCATCCTTGACCGAAAGGATGGGAGACAACGAGTTCGTCGATTAGCCGGGGAAAACCTTCGCGATGAATGTATCCACGAGACGACTCAAGGCAGAGGCGGCTCAGTGATGATATGGGCCGGCATCCATTATGGAGGGAAAACGCCACTGGTGGTTCCGGACGGAAACGTCAACGCCGCCACCTACAGGGATATCTTGGAGTTCAACTGTCTTCCATATGCAAGACGAGTGTATGGGCACAATTTCCGACAGCAGGATGACAACGCTAGACCGCACAGGGCCGCTGCAGTAAGGGAATTCCTGGAGGCAGAGGGCATCGTACAGTTGCCATGGCCAGCTTGTTCGCCGGATATGAACCCCATAGAGCATGCATGGGATGCCCTAGGCCGAGCCATCAACGACAGAGAGGTCATTCCTCAAAATTTGCAGGAGTTGGCAGATGCTCTGAGGGAAGAATGGGACGCTATGCCTGTTGACGTCATCAACAAGCTAGTGGACAGCATGACTGAGTAAGAACAATGACTCAAGTTTGATGCAAATTTGTCCATGAAATCACAAAAAAGAAGTATTCTGGAAAACTGAGAGAGATTGAAAATAAATATCTCATGATCCTTTAATTTACTGTATATCGTCGTCATTGTTGTTCTATGCTCATGACATCCATCGCTTAGGACATAAACTTGTAAAATATCACTGTCAAACGTGTGTAAAAGGCAGAATAATAAAGTAAAGTGGTTATCATGCACCATAAATGCCATATTCAAATCATGTTGTAATAATTACGCTGTGAAAATTTGGTGAAAAAAAATATTCCACCTTTATGACCAACAGTGTAGATCGGGAGATTCATGGTGCCAATTGTCTATAAATAGCATTTTTAGCTGGCGGTTTGTTGACAGAGTTGTTATATTTGCTGATAAATGCACTACTGCTCTTGATATCACAAGTTTGATAGCTGAACAGCGTGGAGGTCTCTCTTTGATTCCCACCTCCCTGTTTTTTTGCAGAGTATTCATAGCTCTGGGGATTTCTTGGTCCCTCCCACTGCAGTGCATGCATTTACCCCATTAGGATTTCATAATCAATGATATTTTGGACCATATTGTGCCTCCGGCAATATTTTGAAATAACCATGAAACCATTATCAAGTATTCAATATTTTTTCAACATTGAGTAATTTTGATATTATCAAAATATTGCCCAGCACTAGGCACAATGTGACTTAACCTTCTAAGTACCATTGCAACAAAGCTCCATAGACTTTGACTGTAATATCACACGTGTGAGGTTGAAAGGGTTAATAGACAAGGGCCCTATTGCCAGGGACGTTGCTACTGGGATGGCGAGGGGTAGGATTAGCCAGGGTAAAGATCCCTCCCCACACCCTCCCCAATTGGTCAGGAAGCTGGTGGGTAATTTTTCAGTTCTTTTTTTTTTTGGTGGGGGGGGGGGTATGAATTATTGCCTGTTGGTTCAAAATTGATTTCTGTCAGATATATCCAAATGGAACCCCCCACCGGTGGACTGAAAAAGTTCTTGTGATGCCCTACCAATTGCATTCAATATTTTCCTGAGATATTTATGAAAACTCATGTAATGTGCGGTTAATCCACAGGAAAACATCTCTGTAAATGTTTAATGCCAGAGGGACATCATCAATTCTGGCATTACTAAGCAGGCCTGGATGGTCTGCAATCATAGACTGTAGTTTGTAACACACAAAATTCCACAGTAACTTAAGCACAAGTTTAGTTTTGGAAAACATTTTTTTTATTTGAACGCTCCATGCCCAAAGGTCATATCACACCAATAACAGATTCCGAATGTCTTTAGTTTTTTTTCAATTAATCAATGAAAAATCTCGGGGGGACCCCCGAGATTTTCCACTATACATGTATTTTACATTATACATGCCAAAACGTAATAAGGTGTTAAGGTTATATTTATAACCTACGACCAGAAAAGATCAGAGTCTGATCTTTCTGATTGAGTATAATTTCAGATAACCTTAACACCTTATTAGGTGCTTTGATGCGTATAAATGTAAAGTGATCGAAAATCTCGGTTGTCCCCAACGCCACCCCCCCCCCCCCGCCCCCGAGATTTTCATTAATTAATAAAAAAAAAACTAAGACATTCAGATATGTGTTATTGGTGTGATATGACCTTTGGGCATAAAGCTTTCAAATAAAATAAAAAAATCGTCAAAACTATACTTGCGCTTTAAGCGTAGTCTAATACGGTTACTCACTGTACTTGAGGAGTGATAACACAGGGCTTGTGTAGAAAGTCTAGCCTTTAGTATGGGGAAAAACCGTAGAGGAAATAAAACAACAGAGTCTCAAACTCACTCGTCTATTTTGTCAGGATGACCCCATGACTTCCCGCTGCTGATGTCTCCATGACCCGTATGGATGAAACTGTCTTTGAGTGGCTTGCTGATGTCATCCCCCTTCAGGTTGCCAGACATGGGCGCCATCAGCTTGCGAGGAAATCGGCCGATCTTGTGGGTGTGGATGTTCTGTCCCAGCCACCAGCTCTCCTCGGGACTGGAGGAATAATGAGAAATCAGTTCATTTTAATAGTACATCAATGTCTGATGACACTTTTGTTGATTTGATACAATAAAAGATTTGATGTCATCCTGTGATGATTCGTTACAATCAGATTTGATTTCTTCTTTTGATGATTTGACACAATCAGATTTTGTTATGATTTCATACATCAAATATGATTTCATCCTGTGATGATTTGATACAATAAGGTTACTTTGATTTCTTCTTTTGATGATTCAATCCAATCAGATTAATTTTTATCTTGATACAATAAGATTGGATTTCGTTTTTTAACTTGATACAATAATGTCTTATTTCATCTTGTGATTGTGATGATTTGGTGTTATCTTGTGATGATTTGATATTACAAGATTTGATTTCATCTTTTGATGATTCAATCCAATCAGATTAATTTTTATCTTGGAATTATTTGATACATACATTTGATTTCATCTTGTCACAAATTGATACAATAAGATTTGATTTCATTTTTTAACTTGATACAATATTTTATTTCATCTTGTGATTGTGATTATGTGATGTTATCTTGTGATGATTTGATATTACAAGATTTGATTTCATCTCGTGAATATTCGATACAATAAGATTTGATTTCATCTTGTGATGATTCGATACAATAAGATTTGATTTCATCTTTTGATGATTTTATACAGTAAGATTTGATTTTATCTTGTGATAATTCAATGGAATAAGATTTGATTTAATCTTGTGATGATATGATGTGATACAATAAGATTTTAATAATGTACATGTAATAAGATTTGATTTGATTTTGTGATGAATGTCAAAGTTGATATGAAAACAACTTTTATGAAACAGGGCCCAGGACTGGAGGAACACTATACTGTCAGATTTATAAAGTGACCACGCTTTGAATGCTATATTTTTTTTTAAATGGATGAAAATCGTAATATTGAATCGCGTAGGGGTATCACAAGAACTTTTTCAGTCCATGGGTGGGGGGGGGCAGTTCCAGTTGATATTCTGGACAGAAGTCCTTTTGGTGCAACAGGCAATTAATTCACCCACCCCCCACCCCCTCTCCCCCTCCCCCCCCCCCCCCCCCTCCAACAAAAAGAAAAAAAAAGAGAATGACCCACACAACTTCCTGACCAATTATTGGGGGAGGGGAATGGGGATCTTACTCTTTCTAATTACCCCCTCCCCCGCCCCTCCCCCAGGCGACCCCCCTGGCAATAGGGCTCATGCAGTTAACCCTTTCAACACCGACAACTCGGGTTAGTACTGTCAAAGGGTCTGTGTGAAGCTTTGTTGCAATGTACTTAGAGGGTTAAGTCACATTGTGGCTAGTACTGGGCAATATGTTTGATAAATCCGAAATTATCGATGTTGAAAAAATATTAAATACTCGCACAATGGTCTGCATTGATATTCAAAATATTCAAACGGAGCATGATATGTCTGAATATCATCGATTTGACAAACCTAACCTGTCAGTGGGTGGAGCGGCAGAAATTCCCCACTAGCTATGAAACTCTGCAAAAACAGGCCGAGGTGAATAAAGAGAGACCTCCATGCCTGTCAGCTATCAAACTTATGATAATCAAGAGCAGTTAGTGATTTATCAACAAAATATAACACTCTGTCCAACACACTGCCCACCAAAAATGTATAAATAACATTTTGTTAAACAATTGGCAATGAATCTCCCGGATTAGTTACCAAGGAGGGTCTACAGAAAGCAAACATTGTTCTGACATGTTTGATATCAGGCCCTAAGAGTGCACTGTACAATTCAAGCCCTTACATGTTCAATCACGAATCTGTTTTTCAACTTAGGCAATATATTGTGTTGTGTCAATGATATGTTAACCCACGATAAATCAAATGTGGTTTAGAATCAAATATGGCCAGCTGTAATTGTGCCCTTTATCTTTCTTGCAGGACATACTATGCTGATGAAACCCACGATGAGTGGGCGAAGTGATGATGACAATCCAGGTCACCGAGACAGTTCTCATGTGGCGCCGTATCGCTCGAAAGTGAGTACAATGATATATCTAATAGACAAAATACTCTAGAATCAAGCACACTGTTCAAAGCTCTGCTACCTTAATTTCAGATGATCAAATGTTCAGTACATTTTAAACAATCACCATCAAGTACTTATTGTGACAGCCAAATTCTGTGGTAGCCTTTGTATGGATCAATTTCTGTCAGGCACCACATAAATTGAATACTTGCAAGATGAACTCTTGTTTCTCCATCAAGTGAACAACTTCAAGACAAATCCTTCCAAGCTAGCTGGTGTATGCATCGGTATAGTTTTAACCTGTTTGTTCCATGGGCATTTTTTACTATCTCCATATGCACATTAATGTATCTTAAATGATAGGCTAACATTGTAGGAGCTTTCATATTTAAAAAATTCGTCAAACTTTGATATCTGAGCTACATAGTATAGTGTTTCAAATGACAAATGCAACACCCTTAGAATACAAAGAGTTGGAAGTTACACTGCCAATGGCAAGTTATTCATGAATAGAAACAATTAAAACTCAGGGCGAGTTTTATTAACCTAGGTGTACACACAGTAAGATATATTGAGAGAATGTGGCAGGTGAGATGTGTCAACTTGCCGATTTTCACTTTTTTAAAGCACTAATAATCATTTGAAATACAATTGTTTTCAGGGCTTCACTTTTAACCTCATCAAAGACACCTGGTAGCATGTGGGAATCATGCGGCCAGATTTTTTTAAACTGTCGTAAATGTTAGCCAATACTTTAACGTGCAAGCATTTTTCTAACAGGCCACTTTAGCGCAACTTTAGATTGCAGTTTTAGCTTCAAACGTATAACTTTTGGACCCGATGCACACAATGAAGAAAAGTGTTTTTTTTTGTAACAAAAGTTAGATTACAACTAAATGCGAATATTCGCAGTGTATTGATATTACGGGAATCGCGTGACCCAAACAGCTGCAAAAGGTTCCCTTCCTGAGCTATACAGTACAAAGTAAATGCAAATATTAAAATAACACTCTCCTTAGATCTGGTGGATGACAACATTTCTTTGAGTTTAAATCTGAACTGAACAGCAAGAATGTCATATCATATTTAGCATCCTTTTACCCCTTTTCCCAAATTCAAATATAATGAGAATAAGCGTTGTAGTGATTGATTTAATGCGTGGATTTGTACATATTTTACAGTAAAATGAAGTGTATGATGTATGGTCCAGTACCGTTTCCATGTTTGATTATCCTTATTCCGTTGTGTTTCTGTTGACATGCAGGTGAGCGCGCAGAGATAGCCTTCAGAGGACAAAGGAGAGATGGGTGACGCGTCAAAATCTGTCTCCTTAAAGAGGGCAATTAAAGGGAAGGCACCAACGGTCAACGTAAGCTCTGCTGTTACGAGACGAGGAGGACTCGCCGGACAGAACTGGAGGATCCGCTCTACATCCAATGAGAACCACGTCAAAGAAATTGAGCGAATTCCTCCGGGACACCAGACGCGTATCCTTAATCGATTTTTCAGATGATACTCCAACCAGTAAGATAGCGGCTGTGGTTCGGTCTGGTATCCGGGACAGATCTAGCCGCGCTTCCCTCGTTATGTGACAAGACCTAACCTCCGCATCATCGCCCAGTAATCTTTATATTTTCCCCGAAAACGGGTTTGGGGTCACATGGACCAAAGCTTCCAACTCTATGATGACTGTTCCCGTGAAGATCGTGGGATCGAACTTCTTCCACCACGATGATAGCTGAGCCTACTGTGCCCATCGCATCGGCTAACAAGCTCCGACATCTGCCAATTGTCGTAAGCATGAAAACATCACGGCGGCAGGCTGCCCCACCAGCAAGGCAGAAACCATCTCCCGTCAACGGTCCGCAACATCCTCCGCCCCGCAGAATCATTGTATACAGCAGTCAACAATCCAACTTAATCGGCTAGTTCATCAGCGACGAGAGTAAGAACTAATCCTTTTGCTTCCACCACAAACCAATCTCGTTACGTCCAGTCGCAAATTGACATGGGAAGTCTGCAGGGCCCTCAACACCAAAGAATTCTTTACATGATCTCCGTGCCTAATGACTTGGACCATCTCGATGCCGTGAGATCGCAGCAGCCGAAGCCAATTCAGAAACTGGGTCAAATTTTTATGACGAAGTCCCCACGAAGCGAAGTGGCTAAGAAGGGGCAATTGCCGACGCGGTTACGACCAGGTGTCCGCGGGAGGAACGCAGAGGACTGCGGGTTCAAGCATCTGTCAGTAACGTTGCACTGATCCATCTAGCGATTCATTCTCCCAGCCTCTGAACCCCGGTCAATTCCGCTGCGACGTCCCCAAGTGCTGATTGTTTTGATCGTTAACAACAACAACAGCCAAAACCCGATGAAGCCGCAGTGCCATTCAGGCCCCACCGGTAAAGACCAGTCAACGCAATCACCCGTAAATGATAGCAAGTGATAGCCATTTCCACGTCCAATCGTCTTAAATCCAAAAGACTCGCCGACGACAAGGCGAAGTGGTACATGAACAAACAGTGAACAGAAGCAATACCCCCCAAAGGCAAGCATCGGATGCAAGCATTTGGTTTTTGGTAGAGTGATACCAGTTCTCCATCATCGGATTTGCGGCAATGCCTCACCACCGAGCTACCTCAACACTGCGCCCTAACTCTCTCAGCCTTCATAGCGCCAACGCTCGGACCGACGGATACACCTATCCGTATATCAAAATAAGTACGCCGCAATCAGACGATATCGTCGTAAATCGTGACGTTTATTGCTGAGAGCGTAGAAGCAAAGGTTGTTTAGACGGACAGTGCGTAAGAACACAGGACCAGATGTCAGTTTAGTCCTAGGAGCCAGCGGAAAATCATTGGATGATAATTTCTTGATGATGTGTTCCGCGGGAAGATAAGACTTCACGGGTAAGAGATGTGAGAGGAAGCGGTTGGGGGAGGGGAGGACATGTCGTTGCGGCCAGGATCGGAGTCTAAATCGTTCCCCCCGGACGCGAGGCTCTTTCCGACGCGCCTTGACACCGAATGCACTACACCCGGGAGATTTCCTTTAGCCTATAAGGAACCTCCATGGGTTGGGTCGGAGATACTCGACTCACAAGGAGGACCGACGCCCGATCCTCAACTGAGCAGCTCAGGTAGAGTTGGCTAGAGGTGCCTCGGGTGGACTTCGTAGTGGCAAGTACCACCTTACCGCCTCGCAGGGCACTGGGTAAGGATGTAAGACCCTCGCATCCAGAGACAACATGTTCCGATTCCTAAATCATTAACGCAAGAACCGAACTGGAAAATCAATTGATATTGCCCATCATTGAACAATTGGTGCTTCAAGTTAGTCAACGCACTATTTCTTGATTACCACAAAAACCTGTCTACGGACCACTCGAAAACCTGCTCCGCCAGTTGCCTCGACAAAGTGCCGCCCGTCACGTCAGCTAGCGAAAACGGCACAAATCCCTTCACAATAGCAGCTCACATAAAAACACAATGAGAATCGGACACAGTCACGAACCGCTGATTACTTTCTCCACCCACCCCAAGACAGCTCCCAGTCGTAGCTGTGCGAGGAGGGGAGGCTACTTCAGTAAGCGGCCGGGAGCCGGTTCCATCAGCGGGACCCGACTTCAGACGTCCATTTGCTTCTCACCCTTAAGACTACTACTTCTTTTTTGTTTTCCCCCAGACAGCACGGTCATTCTGCACCGTCTTCACAGTCGGCTTTACTCGGCGCCGGAAACAGCAGGCCCGTGAGACCAGCGTATCTGATGCGACCTCACCTGGCATCGGAGAGACCGAATCCGCGGCCGACAAAGTACGGCAGGCTCGAGAAGCAAGGTCCATGGGGTAACGATCGCGGAGGATGTCGGAACGCCCTCATAGGTACACCAGTGCGGACTGTGACAAAAGGCGCGATACGCGATCTGGAAGACAGAGCAGCTTTTCCAACTGGCAATGCGTTTCGAGAGAACATGGTGAAAATTTACTGAAGATCTTTCATGACTGATTTGAGTAGCAAGTTCATCTTACTTGATCAAGTGCTCGCCTGAGGACATGTAGAAATTAATTAACGGTTTATATATGTGTATCATCTTATTCAGGTGCTTATATTGATGAGGTAATGCTTAAAAATTTTGCTCTATTACTAAATGCATATATCTAGCAGCAAAGTCAGCATATGTAGGTAGTGTAATCTCAAAATGATAGCAATGTGCTACAATTTCACTCTGAAAACATGGAAAGGATTTTGATGTTTTTGTTTGAAATGCTCGACCACAGGTTACACACCATGATAGGAAAGTCCTTGGACATCAGAAAGTATATTACATTTATGATGGTTGATATTCTTTTATGTATTGAAGTCCCAAATCTAACCAGGTAGAGGATATACACAGATTGACATAATACACAGAAAATGACAAGAGGAACAAGTTACATCTCACAAGATAATTTGCCCATTATAGAGTGGCATGCATGAATGGCAATGCCCTTAATGAAAACAAAAAAATGCTTCATAAAATGTAGATTCTTATTAAACACAGTTGATGAAATAACCCTCTGCTAGCTTAGAATCTGTGCTATCTTTTAGATATCACAATGTTTAGAGGTTAAATTCTGTTGAAAATTGTCCTGCTTTTACAAAACAGCAAAATCTGTGTGTATTCCACTTTTTAATGAGCAGCAAATGCTGAACCTGTCACCACAAACGCACATAAGTATAGACAAAATGGGATATTGAGTTTTGTAAATGGCTCTTGTGAAAAAAGAAGAGATCGTAAAGCTTTAGATATGGTTATAAAAATTTGTTTAAATTGTGACAAGGCTAACCCAGGTTAAAACACCGGTCAAAAGATTGGACCTTCACATAAGCCATTGTCAGAAAGGGAGAAAAACGGCATCGAAGATCACGCTTATTCATGGCCACGCTTGGCAAAGAGCCGCTACGCTGTTGCTGCGGGCATGAAAGGTGAATTAAAAACTCCATAGAACCGACATGAAGGTCGTTATTGGATTAGGTCTCAAATTTGGCACAATTTAATTCACACCACTAAATTCCTCCTATTCAGCAAGTTTATTGTCTGGAGTTTTATACATTTCACAGTTACAAATCATTATCTTTTAGGCTGTGTCTGCTTATAATGAGGCCCATGTCCGTGGGGGTATTAACTTTTACAAAGTTTTCTCCACAATTTTTATCTTTCAAGAAAAAACAAACTTTGGAATCACCTTTGACCCTTAAAATTTGGACTATTCATAGACTTAATGTATGTACTTTCAGAAAAATCCCAAATCCCAAATCGACCCCTCCGACCCAAACTCAACTAATCTACACGATTTTACGCAAAAAACTCCATTGCGACTTATTGATCGAAAATGTCAGGTGACAGCGTCAAAATGGGTAACCACATGAGACTGTGAGACCTTTTCGGTTCTGAGAATTTGCACCCATCACAATAGCTGGGGGGTTCTAGAGTACAATCAAAAGATGATGCACGTGAACTCAGGTTTTTACGGCTGTTCAACTAAAGAAATGCGAATGATAGGATGAAGATACTCATCTCTTGTTATACTCTGAAGCCCCCGCTACGGAGGACAAAGGAGATGTCTTGCTTCTCGAATGTGACCTGTCACCACAAACGCACCATAGTTGGAAAAAATAAAATTTTGTTTTCATGCATGTCTTAAGTCAGGATTTTAAGCTTTAAAAAGATGTATATTTGCTCTAAGATGGGATGAAGCAAACCATTTAAACCCACTGCCTTGCAAATCTTGGATATCACCAAGCCATGTAATTCAGGGAAAGTGGAGAAAAAACAGCTACAAAGATGCGTGCTCATCTCATGCTGAAACGCTAGACTTACTTGAACAACTGTCCCGTAGAAAGCCTTGGTAAACATAATCACTGTCGATAAAGGGAACTGTGGATGCGACAATCCTTGGCCTAACTTACAACTCAAGCATCAATAGAAAGGTTCTCATAATAGTAGCTTTGTGGTGATACCAACAAGTTATTACAAGGGACTTGGCGATGTTGGAAAACAACCAGTTGTTATGATTATGGTCAATCTTGCGACGTGAAGGTCAAACTTTGGCCAAGATTTTCAAGCCTCCTGCAAAACAGGTAGGAAGTTCAATTCAAGAAAAATCATTACTTCTGAATCGCTTCTGGTCCTTCAAATTTGTGACAGGTGTATATATTATAGATAATATCAAAATCTTAGAATCAACTTTCAACAACCAAACTAGACGATTACTGCGTGACAGTGGTGTACACCAAAACTTCCATTGCGACTTACTGGATCGTTTTGTGGTGGAAAGGTCCAAAATGTCTCAAAACACACAGGTCTCACTACAATGTGTGAATCGTAAGTTCCAGTGTAGGTGTCTGTATCTGGAAATACTTTGCCAAGAATTGTTTGCAGTTATCTATGGAAAAATATTTTACATGTTTTTTTTTATTCAGTGAAGGTGCCTCAATGTGATGGCGATCACGAGTCGAACCTGCAATAAAATTTGTCCAAAATTTAGAGCAAAATGCTTCCATCTCTCTGAAGTTGTTGTGGCTGAAAGCCACACAAGAATTCTTGATCAAGAGATAGAGAAGAAACAGGTTGGCCTGTACTAGCAGTGCAACACTAAAACAACGTGTATGATTCATTTCTGGGAGGAACAAAAGTAGTAAAAAAGATATGGCTACTCCTTTCGTACCTAGTCACACATGTGCATATCTAGAAATGTAAAGATTTAATTAGGTTTATGCAAATTTAATCGCGTGGTTGTGCATGCATCAATCATTTGTGGGCCTGAGCGCTCTTATATGCACCTTCTTGTATATATTCTGTATATTTGTTTTGCCATATATTCCAGCAAAAACTGTCTCACGATGACTGCTATTCTTTCATTTAACTCAAACAAATAATCTAGGGTTTTGTTGCTATCCGCACTGTGTAGCGATAACAATTTGAGAAGAAATATATATTATTATTATGTCATTTGTTCTTGCGTTTGTACCATTTCACAGGGCTTGTCTATATAGTTGTTTTTAACCGCTGTTCAGATACACCCTATATTTCTATTTGTACTTTTGCGTGAAACTATATTTGTATATTGTAACAAGCTTTATCACAAATTGTTTTCGTAAAGAATTTCCATTGCTGGCAATGGGACTAAATTGTGTTAAAAAGTGCTCTTTAGACAATTCACAGCGATTTTATTTATCTCTTTTTTAAAATAACTGCAAATTTGATCAGTTGCCTAAGCTATTCATTTTTTATGTGGCCTTCATATTTGATTGAAGCCAAAACAGTCAACGCGAGAAATTTTCATGCAGTGTTTTGATGTACAAATACTTCAATTTTTAGGTAATAGCAGTGCACTCTCGTTTAAAGACAACTATGATTATAACAAAGAATTTCATTACTGAAAGAAGTAAAATCGCTTGGTCCATTATCTTGGCATTTCCTTGTAGTTGTATGTTTTTGTGAACCCTGATATAAAGAAATTCATGAAAAGAACAAATTCATGGTCCGAGGAGCTTTTCGTATGAACGAGAGTGCACTGTAAGCAAACAGATACAAGTTATTGAAAACATTTTCGTTCTCTGCCAAATACTAAATTACTTAAACTTCTACCTATAGACCACCGCATGCTGTATACTAGATGCAATCCGATTTTGAGGCGAATAAATCGCAAATAGCATTTAAATATAGACATTTAACAAATCTAGGCGATTCAGTTCTGTAACAATATAGAATTGTG
>JZLH01S0124572.1:26009-40040 GCA_001188425.1 Eucidaris tribuloides
CAATATTTACCCGAGATATTTATGAAAACTCATGTAATGTACCGTTAATCCACAGGAAAACATCTCTGGTAAAAACAACTCTGTAGGCCTAAATGTTTAATGCCAGAGGGACATCATCAATTCTGGCATTACTAAGCAGACCTGGATAGTCTGCAATCATAGACTGTAGTTTGTAACAAACAAAATTCCACAGTAACTTAAAGCACAAGTTTAGTTTTGGATTTATTTTTTTATTTGAAAGCTTTATGCCCAAAGGTCATATCACACCAATAACAGATTCTGAAGTTTTTCAGTTTTTTTTTTTCTTATAGATTCTTTAGTGTTTTATTCCATTAATTAATGACAAATCTCGGGGGGGAGGGGGGGGGACCGGATTTGAGGACTGAGGAGTGATAACACAGGGCTTGTGTAGAGAGTATAGCCTTTAGTATGGGGAAGAAACGTAGAGGAAATAAAACAACAGAGTCTCAAACTCACTCGTCTATTTTGTCAGGATGACCCCATGACTTCCCGCTGCTGATGTCTCCATGACCCGTATGGATGAAGCTGTCTTTGAGTGGCTTGCTGATGTCGTCCCCCTTCAGGTTGCCAGACATGGGCGCCATCAGCTTGCGAGGAAATCGGCCGATCTTGTGGGTGTGGATGTTCTGTCCCAGCCACCAGCTCTCCTCGGGACTGGAGAAATAATGAGAAATCAGTTTATTTTAATAGTACATCAATGTCTGGTGACACTTTTGTTGATTTTATATCATCTTGTGAATGATTTGATACAATAAAAGATTTGATGTCATCCTGTGATGATTCGATACAATCAGATTTGATTTCATCTTTTGATGATTTGACACAATCAGATTTTGTTATGATTTCATACATCAAATATGATTTCATCCTGTGATGATTTGATACAGTAAGGTTACTTTGATTTCTTCTTTTGATGATTTAATACAATCAGATTTTGTTATGATTTCATACATCAATATGATTTCATTCTGTGATGATTTGATACAATAAGATTACTTTGATTTCTTCTTTTGATGATTCAATCCAATCAGATTAATTTTTATCTTGGAATTATTTGATACATACATTAGATTTCATCTTGTGACAAATTGATACAATAAGATTTTATTTTGTTTAACTTGATACAATAATATTTTATTTCATCTTTTGATGATTTGATACAAGATTTTATTTCATCTCGTGATAATTCAATACAATAAGACTTGATTTAATCTTGTGATGATGTGATGTGATACAATAAGATTTTAATAATGTAATAAGATTTGATTTGATTTTGATGAATGTCAAAGTTGATATGAAAACAACTTTTATGAAACAGGGTCCAGGACTGGAAGAACACCAAAACTGTCAGATTTTTAAAGTGACCATGCTTTGAATGCTATATATTTTTTTAAATGGATGAAAACGCTTGCCAAATCATCCCAAAATATTTCACGGATTCAACTTACTTGCCATCGATGACAGTAATGATGTTGTCCTTGTCGATTTCTAACTTGTCGGACTCGTCCAAGTGTAAGTCTTGTACTGCCCTCATCTCTAACGGTCGACACTGGAGATACAAAAAGAATTAACATAATTCAGTGGTTTGATATTCAGTAAATCTATGTTTAAAATGTACTTGTTATAAAATTACATTTTTACCAAAAAAGATTCCTCCAAACATGTAAATTAAATATAACATAAATGCAGGTATGCTGGTAAGCAGGTAACATGGCATGTAACAATATCCAGAAAACATGCACAAAATACTTTTGAAATGTACTAATTATAGAATTAAAGCCAAAACAAAAATATTCCTCCCATGTCAAATATGTCAATAAAATATAAAATACACACAGGTAAGCTGGTTCACTGAGCTGACAGTTAGATGGGGGTATCAGCTACTCTGATAACACATGTAACAGTGTCCAGAAATAAGTATGCAAAAAATACAATTTAATTGTAATCAAAAAAAATATTCCTCCAAACATGTATATAAAATATAACAACAGGTAAGCTGAGCTACTGAATTCCTGATTAGTATAATATGCTGGCTGTATCAACTACACTGAGATCACATGTAACAGAATCCAGAAATAATACACAAAATATTTCTGAAATGTACCAGTTATGAAATTAAATCCACAAAAAATATTCCTCCAAACTCCAAATATGTCAATAAAATGTAAAATACTCCTTGGTACTGGGCCACTGATCTGAATACGTGATAGAATGCTGGTTGTATCAACTACACTGAGGGCACATGTAACAGTATCCAGAAATAAACGCACAAAATATTTCTGAAATGTACTAGTTACAGAATTAAATCCAAACAATAATTCGTCTAAAGTCAAAATATGTACATCAATAAAAATGTTGAATATAGGCAGGTAAGCTGGGCCACTGATCTGAATAGTGGTTGTATCAGCTACTGTGAGAGCACATGTAACAGTATCCAGAAATAAACGCACAAAATATTTCTGAAATGTACTAGTTACAGAATTAAATCCAAACAATAATTCGTCTAAAGTCAAAATATGTAAATCAATAAAAATGTTAAATATAGGCAGGTAAGCTGGGCCACTGATCTGAATAGTGGTTGTATCAGCTACTGTGAGAGCACATGTAACAGTATCCAGAAATAAACGCACAAAATATTTCTGAAATGTACTAGTTACAGAACAGAATTAAATCCAAACAATAATTCATCTAAAGTCAAAATATGTAAATCAATAAAATATTAAATACAGGCAGGTAAGCTGGGCCACTGATCTGAATACCTGATAGTATAATAGTTGTATCAGCTACTGTGAGACCACATGTAACAGTATCCAGAAATAAATGCACAAAATATTTCTGAAATGTACTAGTTACAGAATTAAATCCAAACAATAATTCCTCCACAGTCCAAATATGTAAACAAAATCTAGAATACACTACAGTAGGAAAGCTGGCCACTGATCTGAATACCTGATAGTATACTGGTTGTATCAGCTACTCTGATATCACATGTAACAGTATCCAGAAATATAAGCACACAAAATATTTATGGCATCAGTATCAACATCAACCCCACAGCGAACTGCACACGACCATCAACATTCCAGGAGAAATATTGTCCGCAAGCTCTGTCTGATCGGGCGATGATAATGAAAACTGATCATCTGAAGTGTGACAGTGTATTTATATACCTTCAAGGAGTGCAAGGTGCAGGAAGGCACACAATTCTATATTGTTACAGAACCTGAATCGCCTAGATTTTGTTAAATGTCTATATTTAAATGCTATTTGCGATTTATTCCGCCAAAATCGGATTGCATCTAAGTACTACAGCATGCGGTGGTCTATAGTAAAGTTTAAGTAATAATTAGTATTTGCAGAGAACCGAAAATGTTTTCAATAACTGTATCTGTTTGCTACAGTGCACTCTCGTTCATAGAAAAGTCCTCGGACCCATGAAATTTGTTCTTTTTCATGAATTTCTTTATATTCAGGGTTCACAAAAACAATACAACTACAAAGGAAATGCCAAGATATGGACCAGAGATCTTTACTTTTTCATAATGAAATTTTTGTTATATCAGTGTTTCTTTATAACGAGAGTGCAGCTGTATTACCTAAAAATTGAATATTTGTAGCATCAAAACATGCATGAAAATTTCTCGCCTTGACTGTTTTGCTTCAAATCAAATATGAAGGCCACAAAAAAATGAATACTTAGGCAGACTGATCAAATTTGCAGTTATTTTAAAAAGAGATTAAAATAAAATCTGCTGTGAATTGTTTAAGGAGGCACTTTTTAAACAATTATCCCATTGCCAGCAATGGACATTCTTTACGAAAACAATTTGTATAAAAGCTTTGTTACATATACAGGAATATATTTTCACCAACAATACAAATAAAATATAGGGTTATCTGAACACGGTTAAAAACAACTATATAACAAACGCCCTGTGAAATGGTACAAACGCAAAACAAATAATAATATAATATATATTTCTTCTCAAATTGTTATCGTACACAGTGCGGATTAGCACAAAACCCTAGAATATATTTGTTTGAGTTTAAATTGAAAGAATAGCAGTATCGTAGACACTGAATATATTGGCAAAACAAATTATACAGAATATATACAAGAAGTGCATATAAGAGGCTCAGGCCCACCAATGGCTTGATCATGCACAACCACGATTAATTGCATAAACCTAATTAAATCTTACAATTTCCTAGATATGCACATAGTGTGACTAGGTCACGAAAGGAGTAGGCCATATCTTTTTTTCCTACTTTGTTCCTCCCAAAATGAATCATACACTTGTTTTAAGTGTTGCACTGCTAGTACAGGCCAACCTGTTTCTTCTTACTTTGATCAAGAATTCTTGTTGGCTTTCAGCACAAAACTTCAGAGAGATGGCAGCATTTGCTCTAAATCTTTGGACAAATTTTATTCAGGTTCCGACTGTGATCGCCATCACATGTGAGGCACCTTCAACTGAATAAAGAAAGAAAAATGAAAAATAATTTTTCATAGATAACTGCAACAATTCTTGAGCAAAGTATTTCAGATACAGACAGCCTACACTGAACCTTACGATGTCAACATTGTAAGTAGACCTGTGTAGTTTTGAGACATTTGTGGACCTTTCACCACAAAACGATCAGTAAGTCGCAATGGAATTTTGGTGTACACCACTGTCACGCAGTAAATAGTCTAGTTTGGTTGTGAAAGTTGATTCTAAGATTTTGATATTATCTATAATATATACACCTGTCACAAAATTTGAAGGACCAGAAGCGATTCAGAAGTATGATTTTTCTTGAATTGAACTTCTACATGTTTTTTGCAGGAGCTTGAAAATTGGCCAAAGTTTGACCTTCACGTCGCAAGATTGACCATAATCATAACAACTGGTTGTTTTCCAACATCGTCAAGTCCCCTTGTAATAATGTTGGTATCTCACCCCAAAGCTACTATTATGAAACTTTACATTGATGGCTGATGTGTAAGAGGCCAAAAGGATTGTCGCAATCCACAGTTCCCTTTAGACAGTGATTATTTTACGAAGCTTTTCCTACGGGACGTTGTCAAAGTCTAGCGTTTCGCATGAATGAGACCATCTTTGTAGCTGTTTTTTCTCCACTTCCTGATAATGGCTTGGTGATAGTCCAAATTTGCAAGGCAGGGTTTAAAATGTTTGCTTCATCCCATCTTAGAGCAAAATTATACATCTTTTTAAAGCTTAAAACTGACTTTCAAGACTGTATGAAAACAAAATTCTTATTTTTTCCAACTATGGTGCGTTTGTGGTGACAGGTCACATTCGAGAACAAGACATCTCTTTGTCCTCCGTAGCTGGGGGCTTCAAGAGTATAACAAGAGATGAGTATCTTCATCCTATCATTTCTTAGCATTTCTTTAGTTGAAACAGCTCGTAAAAACCTGAGTTCCTGCAGTCATCTTTTGATGTACTCTAGAACCCCCCCAGCTATTGTGCAATGGTCACATCTCAGAACCGAAAAGGTCTACACAGTCTCAGTGAGTTACCCATTGTGTACGCTGTCACCGACATTTTCGATCAATAATCGCAATGGGAAGTTTTTTTGCGTAAATCTGTAAAATTAGTTGAGTTTGGGTCGAGGGGTTCGATTTGGGATTTTGGGATTTTTTCTGAAAAGTACATACATTAATCTATCAATAGTCCAAATTTTAAGGGTCAAAGTGATTCCAAAGTTTGTTTTTTCTTGAAAATAAAAAATTAGTGGAGAAACTTTGGTAAAAGTAATACCCCCACGGAATGGGCCTCATTATAACAGACACAGCCCCTAAAAGATAATTGATTGTAACTTGAAATGTATAAAACTCCAGACAATAAAACTTGCTGAAATAGGAGGATTAGCTGTGTGAATTAATATGTGCCAAAATTTGAGAGCCTAATCCAATAACACCTTCAATGCGTTCTAATGGAGTTTTAATTCACCTTTCATGCCCCCCACAGCTAGCGCATCCTTTGCCAAGCGTGGCATGAATAAGCGTGATCTTCGATGCCGTTTTTCTCCCCTTGTCCTGACAATGGCTTATGTGAAGGTCCAATCTTTTGACCGGTGTTTTAACTGGGTTAGCCTTGTCCAATTTAAACAAATTTATACCATTCTAAAGCTTACGATCTCTTCTTTCAGACCATTTAACAAAACTCAATATCCATTTTGTCTAACTTATGTGCGTTTTGTGGTGACAGGTTTCAGCATTTGCTGCTCGATTAAAAAAGTGGAATACACAAGATTTTGCTGTTTGTAAAAGCAGGACAATTTTCAACAGGTTTTAACCTAAAACATTGTGATTCGTAAAAGATAGCAAGACTAAGCTACAGAGGGGTTATTTCATCAACTGTTGTCTTTAATAAGAATCTACATTTTAATGAAGCATTTTTTTGGTTTTCATTAAGGGATTGCCAATTCATGCATGCCACTCTATACAGTGGGCAAAATTGATTTGTGGATGTAACTTGTTCCTCTTGTCATTGTGTCTGGTATTATTGTCAATCTGTGTATATCCTCTACCTGGTTAGATTTGAGATTAATACCGATAACAAGAATATCAACCATCAAAATGTAATATACTTCTGCTTGTCCAAGGACTTTCCTATCATGGTTGTAACCTGTGGCTCGAGCATTTCCAAACAAAAACATCAAAGATCATTTCCATGTTTTCGAGTGAAATTGTAGCACATTTGCTATCATTTTGAAGATTAACATACCTTACATATGCTGACTTCTGCTAGATATATGCATTAGTAATAGAGCAAAATTTTTAAGCATTACCTCATCAATATAAGCACCTGAATACAGATGATACACTATATAACCGTTAATTAATTCTACATGTCCTCAGGCGAGCATTTGATCAGTAAGATGGAACTTGCTAGCTCCAAATCAGTCAAAAGATCCAGTAAATTTTCACCATTTCTTCGAAACGCATTGCCACGTTGAAAGCTGCTCTGTCTTCCAAGATCGCGTATCGGCCTTTGTCACAGTCCACTGGTTACCTATGACGGCGTTCCGACACTCCTCCGACACGTTACCCCATGGACCTTTGCTTCTGACCTGCCGTACTGTTGGTCGCCGCGGAAATTCGGTTCTCCGATGCCAGGTGGAGGTCGCAGGGTCAGATACGCTGGTCTCACGGCCTGCTGTTTCGGCGCCGAGTAAAGCGACTGTGAAGACGGTGGCAGAATGACGTGCTGTCCTGGGGGGGAAAAAACAAAAAAAAAAAAGAAGAAGTAGTCTTGAAGGGTCGAGAAGGCAAAATGGAGTCTGAAGTCGGGTCCCCTGATGGAACCGGCTCCCGGCCGCTTTTACTGAAGTAGCCTCCCCTCCTCGCACAGACGACTGGGACCTGTCTTGGGGTGGGTGAGAAAAGTAATCAGCGGTTCGTGACCTGTGTCCGAGTCGTCTCATTTGTGGTTTTTATGTGAGCTGTATTGTGAAGGGATTTGTGCCGTTTTGCTAGCTGACGTGACGGGCCGGCACGTTGTGAGGCAACTGCGGATGCAGGTTTTCGAGTGGGTCGCGTAGACGGTTTTTGTGTAACAAGAAATAGTGCGTGTACTAATTGAACACCAATTTGTTCAATGATGGGCAATATAATTTGATTTTTCCAGTTCGTTCTTGCGTTAATGATTTAGGAATCGGACATTTGTCTCTGGAGCGAGGGTCTTACATCCTCCACCCAGTGCCCTGCGAGGCGGTAAGGTGGTACTCCACTACGAATGTCCCAGCCCGAGGCACGCTCTACCACTCTCAGCCTGAGCTTGCTCAGTTGAGGATCGAGGCGTCGGTCCTCCTTGTGAGTCGAGTATCTCACGACCGCAACCCACTGGAGGTTCCTTATAGGGCTCAAAGGAAATCTCTCCCCCGGGGTGTGTCACGCTCGCCAGTTCTAGGAGTGGTTTTCACGAGACGCGCGCTCAAAGGAAAAGGAGCGCCTCGACCGCTCCGGGGGGAGGAAACGGAAGAATGAGTTGTAGAATATCCTCCCGTGCATCCTGGGAGGGCCGCCAAGAAACGAAACCATGTCCCCTCCCCTCCTCCCCCCCCAACCGCCTTCCTCTCCACATCTCCATTTAACTCCCTGAAGTCTTATCTTTCCGCGGGAACACATCATCAAGAAATTATCATCCTGATTTTTCCGCTGGCTCCCTAGGACTAAACTGACATCTGGTCCTGTGTTCTTACGTCACTGTCCACGTCTAAACAACACTTTGCTTCTATCGCTCTCAGCAATAAACGTCACGATTTACGACGATATCGTCTGATTGCGGCGTACTTATTCTTTAGAACTACCCTCTACCTTCTTGGCCAGTTCGATATCGCTGCACTTGTTGGGTATTGCTTCTGTCCTGTTTGTTCATGTACCACTTCGCACCTTGTGTCGGCGAGTCTTTTGGATTTAAAGACGATGGACGTGGAATGGCTATCACTTGCTATCATTTACGGGTGATGCGTTGACTGGTCTTTACCGGTGGGGCCTGAATCGGCACTGGGCTTCATTGGGTTTTGGCTGTTGTTTGGTTGTTCAACGGATCAAAACAATGCAGACTTGGGGACGTTCGCCAGCGGAACTTTGACCGGGTTTCAGAGGCTGGGAGGAATGAATCCTAGATGGATCAGTGCAACGTTCTGACAGATGCTTGAAACCGCAGTCCTCTGCTTCCTCCCGGCCGGACCCTGGTCGTAAAAACCGCGTGGCATGCCCCTTCCCTTAGCCACTTCGGCTTCGTGGGGACTTCGTCATAAAAATTTGACACCAGTTTCTGAATTGGCTTCGGCTGCTGCGATCTCACGGCATCGATTGGTCCAAGTCATTAGGCACGGCAATCAGTAAAGAATTTTTGGTGTTTGAGGGCCCTCAGACTTCCGCAATGTCAATTTGCGACTGGATCGTAACGAGATGTGGTTTGTGGTGGAAGCTAAAGGATTAGTTTTCTTACTCTCGTCGCTGATGAACTAGCCGCATTAAGCCTTGGATTTGTTTGACTGCTGTATACAATGCATTCTGCGCGAGGCGGAGGATGTTGGGCGGACCGTGTGACGGGAGATGGTTTACTGCCTTGCTGGTGGGGGCAGCTGCCGCCGTGATGTTTCATGCTTAGCGAAATTGGCACGATGGTGAGCTTGGTTACCTGAATGCGAACTGGGGCAACAGAGGCATTCATCGTGGTGGAAGAAGTTCGATCCGCAACATCTTCACGGAACATCATCATATGAGTTGAAGCTTTGGTGCCCATTGACAACGTCGGAATATAAAGATTTACTGGGGCGATGACTGCGGAGGTTATGGTCTTGTCAGATGAACGAGGGAAGCGCCGGCTAGATCTGTCCGGATACCAGACCGAACCCCAACAGCCGCTATCTGTACTGTTGGAGTATCATCTGAAAAATGATTAAGATACGCGGTCTGGGTGTCCCGGAGGAATTCGCTCAATTTCTTTGACGTGGTTCTCATTGGATGTAGGCCGATCCTCCAGTTCTGATCCGGCGAGTCCTCCTCGTCTCGATAACAGCAGAGGCTACGTTGACCGTTGGTGCCTTCCCTTTAATTGCGCCTCTTTAAGGATACGATTTTGCACGCGTCACCATCTCCTTTGTCCTCCTGAAGGCTATCTCTGCCGCTCCTGCATGTCAACAGAACACACAACGGAATAAGGATAATCAAACTGGAAACGTACTGGACATACATCATCATTCCATTTTTACTGTAGATAATATGTAGCAAATCACGCATTAATCATCAAACTACAAGCGCTATTCTCATTATATTTGAATTTGGGAAAAGGGGTATTAAAGGATGTCAAATATAATGATCATTCTTGCTGTTCAGTTCAGGATTTAAGAACTACAAAGAAATGTTGTCATCCACAGATTAAGGAGAGTGTTATTTTAAACTAATTTGCATTTACTTTGTACATGTATTCAGGAAGGGAACCTTTTGCAGCTGTTTGGGTCACGCGATTCGTAATATCAATACACTGGCGAATATTCAGCATATTAGTTGTAATCTAACTTTTTGTTACAAAAAAAAAACACTTTTCTTCATTGTGTGCATGGTCAAAAGTTATACGTTTTGAAGCTAAAACTGCAATCTAAAATTGCTAAAGTGGCCTGTTAAAAAAATGCTTGCACGTTAAAGTATTGGCTCAAGCATTTACCACAGTTAAAAAAATCTGAGCCGCATGAATTCCCACATGCCTACGCAGGTGTCTTTGATGAGGTCTAAAAGTGAAGCCCTGAAAACAATTTGATTTCAAAATGATTATTTAGTGCTTTAAAAAAGTGAAATCGCAAGTTGACCACATTCACCTGCCAATTCCTCAAATATACTACTGTGTGTACACCTAGGTTAATAAAACTCGCCCTGAGTTTTAATTGTTTATTCATGAATCAACTTGCCATTGCGTGTAACTTCCAACTTTTGTTTCTAGGGTGTTGCATTTGTCATTTTGAAACACTATACTATGTAGCTCAGATATCAAAGTTTGACGAATTTTTTAAATATGAAAGCTCCTACAATGTTAGCCTTATCACTTTAAGATACATTAATGTGATTTGGAGAAGTAAAAAATGCCATGAAAAACAGGGTTAAAACATATACCCGAATGCATACACCAAGCTAGCTTGGAAGGATTTGTCTTGAAGTTGTTCACTTGATGGAGAAACAAGGAGTTCATTTGCGAAGTATTCAATTTATGTGGTGCCTGAACAGAAATTGATCCATACAAAGCTACACACAGAATTTGGCTGTCACAATAAGTACTTGATGGTGATTGTTTAAAATGTACTGACATTTGATCATGAAATTAAGGTAGCAGAAGCTTTGAACATGTGCTTGATTCTAAGAGTACTTTTTGTTCTATAGATTATCATTGTACTCACTTTGAGCGATACGGCGCCCAACATGAGAATGGTCTCGGTGACCTGGATTTCATCATCACTTCGCCCACTCCATCGTGGGGTTTCATCAGCATCAAGGTATGTCCTGCAAGAAAGATAAAGGGCACAATTACAGCTGGCCATATTTGATTCTAAACCAGCATTTGATTTATCGTGGGTTAACATTCCTTGACAAACACAATATATTGCCTAAGTTGAAAAAACAAGATTTGTGATGACACATGTAAGGGCTTGAATTGACAGTGCACTCTTAGGGCCTGATATCAAAATGTCAGAACAATGTTTGCTTTCTGTAGACCCTCTTGGTAACTAATCGGGAGATTCATTTGCCAATTGTTTATCAAATGTTATTTATACCATTTTTGGTGGGCAGTGTGCGTTGACAGAGTTGTTATATTTGTTGATAAATCACTACTGCTCTTGATATCATAAGTTTGATAGCTGCACAGCATGGAGTCTCTCTTTATTCGCACCTCGGGCCTGTTTTTGCAGAGTTTCATAGCTCAGTGGGATTTCTTGTCCGTTCCACCCACTGACAGGTTAGGTTTTCAAATCGATGATATTCAGACATATCATGCCTCCGTGAATATTTTGAAATAATCAATGCGACCATTGTGCGAGTATTTAATATTTTTTCAAACATCGAAATAATTCGGATTTATCAAACATATTGCCCAGTATAGCCACAATGTGACTTAACCCTTAAGTACATTGCAGACAAAGCTTCAACAGACTTTGACAGTACTAACGCCGAGTGTGGTGTTGAAAGGGTTAACTGCTATGAGCCCTATTGCCAGGGGGGTCGCCTGGGGGAGGGGGGGGGAAGGGGGTAATTAGAAAAGTAAAGATCCCCCTTCCCCCTCCCCCAATAATTGGTCAGGAAGTTGTGGGGTCATTTTTTTTTTTTTTTTTGTTGGAGGGGGGGGGGGGGGGGGAGGGGGGGAGGCGGGGGGGCGGGGGGAGAGTGGGGTGAATTAATTGCCTGTTGCACCCAAAAGGACTTCTGTCCGAATAACTCCAACTGGAACTGCCCCCCGCCCCACCCAGTGGACTGAAAAAGTTCTTGTGATACCCCTACGCGATTCAATATTACCCCGAGATATTTATAAAACTCATGTAATGTTCCGTTTACATCCCACAAGGAAGCACATCTCTGTAAAAAACAACTCTTGGGTAGGCCTAAATGTTTAAATGCCAGAGGGACAATCATCAATTCTGGCATTACTAACAGACACTGGATAGTCTGCAAATCATAGACGTGTATTTGTAACACACACAAAATTCCACAGTAACTTAAAGCACAAGTTTAGATTTGGATTTATTTTTTTTATTTGAAAGCTTTATGCCCAAAGGTCATATCACACCAATAAACGATTTCTGCGTTTTTCAGTTTTTTTTTTTTTTCCTTATAGATTCTTTAGGTTTTCATTCCATTAACTTAATGACATCTCGGGGGGAGGGGGGGGGACCGATTTGGAGGACTGAGGAGTGATAACACAGGGCTTGTGTAGAGAGTATAGCGCTTTAGTAAATGGGGAAGAAACGTAGAGGAAGATAAACAACAGAGTCCCTCAACTCACTCGTCTAGTTCTTGTCAGGAATGACCCCATGACTCCCGCTGCCTGGATGTCTCCATGACCCGTTGATGGATGAAGCTGTCTTTGAGTTTCTTGCGATGTCGTCGCCCCTTCCAGGTTGCCAGCATGGGCCCATCAGCCGTTGCGAGGAAATCGGCCGATCTTGTGGTGTGGATGTTTGTCCCAGCCACCAGCTCTCTCGGGACCTGGAGAATAACTGAGAATGCAGTTTATTTTAATAGTACATCAATTGTTGGTGACACTTTTGTGATTATCTCATCTTGTGAATGATTTGATTACAATAAAGATTTGATGTCAATCCTGGTGATGATTCGAACAATCAGATTTGGATTTCATCTTTTGATGATTTGACACAATCAGATTTTGGTTATGGTTTTCATAGCATCAAATATGATTTTCATCCCTGTATGAGTTTGATTACAGTAAGGTTACTTTGATCTTCTTTTGATGATGTTAATACAATCAGATTTTGTTATGATTTCATACATCAATATGATTCATTCTGTGATGATTTGATACAATAAGATTACTTGATTTCTTCTTTTGATGATTCAATCCATCAGATTAATTTTTATCTTGGAATTATTTGATACCATACAGTTAGATTTGCATCTTGTGACAATTTGATACGCAATAAGATTTTATTTTGTTTAACGTTGGATACAATAATATTTTTTCATCTTTTGATGATTCTTGATACTAAGATTTTATTTATTCGTGATAATTCAATATCAATAAGACTTGATTTAATCTTGTGATGATGTGATGTGATACAATAAGATTTTAATAATGTAATAAAGATTTGATTTGATTTTTGATGAATGTCAAAGTTGATATGAAAACAACTTTTATGAAACAGTGGTCCGAGGACTGAAGAACACCAAAACTGTCAGATTTTTAAAGTGACCATCTTGCATGCTATATATTTTTTTTAAATGGATGAAAACCTTGCCAATATCCCAAATATATGTTCACAGGATTCAACTTACTGCCAGTCGATGACAGTAATGATGTGTCCTTCGTCGATTTCTAACCTTGTCCGGACTCGTCCAGTGTAAGTCTTGTACTGCCCTGCAATCTCTAACGGGTCGACACTGAGATACAAAAAGAATTAACATAATTCAAGTGGTTGATATTCAGTAATCTATGTTTAAAATGTAGCTTGTTATAAAATTAACATGTTTTACCAAAAAAAGATCCTCCAAACCTGTAATCAATATAACATAAATGCAGGTATGCTGTAAGCAGGTAACGATGGCATGTAACAATAATCCGACAAACAGTGCAAAAATACTTTTGAAATGTAACTAATTATAGAAGTTAAAGACCAAAACAAGAAATATTCCTCCCATGTCAAATATGTCAATAAAATAATAAAATACACACAGGTCAAGCTGTTCACTGAAGCTGACAGTTGATTGGGGGTATCACTACTCTGATACCACATTAAGCAGGTCCAGACATAAGTATTGACAAAAAATAT
>JZLH01S0124611.1:2422-12826 GCA_001188425.1 Eucidaris tribuloides
CGGTCAGTCGGGGCTGTCGTCACTTCGTCATTAGTCATGGAAACACGAGTTAAATTGCGAGTTAACGGGTTATTCAACCGAATCAACCCGCTATCTATTTTAACAGGTTCGCGGGCTATCGCGGGTCGGGTTACTGGCTTCCAGGTTACAGGACTGCCTGCAAGGCCAAGGGCACTCAACAGCAACATCAAATACACATGGTTTGTTTGTTGCCACACATATTATGTCAATGCAACCGTGTGTGGGACTGTGCAGCGTGCACGCTGTGTATGGCAAAATTGTTAGGTGCGCATAGCAAGTAAAGAATAGCCATATTGCACAATTCTCCCTATTGCATATAGCTCTCCAAATCTGAACGCATGTGGCGCTCTATTTTTTTACCATTAATTCTTGGGAAATAAACTTCCGGTTTACGCACGTGCGATACACATTGAATGCCTAAGTACTCGTGGATCGTGTAAAAATCTTTCTTATAATCTCATTAATGATATTTTTTTTTCAAGTCCTTCGTCCATATAACAACCCTTTCATTTAGGTCATGAACGGAGCCATCGACTCCTCACACACCGGCGTTCGAATTCCGACTCGGCGTGCGTGGTCACATTCTTTCCTCTCTCACGAGGTAAACATTCGCGGCTTTCCTGGCGAAAGTTTTGAGTTCATTCCCTTGTTTACCTGTCGTAGGAACATTTCTTTCAAGAAAGTTGTGACACAGATATTCTCCAAAATTGTTCATCAGGTCGCTTGATTGGGTATGAGGTATTAATATTACAAATTTGATAGGGTTCGAAATGATGTGTTTTGTGCGTTTGACTGTACCATTAACCTAAACCGGAAGTATGCATCCCAAGAGCGATCGATCAGATATTGGTATCGCGAGGTGATATCGCTTGGTATCGGCTATATGCGATATGGAGAATTGATCCATCACGATTGGGCCCATACCAGACATTCGCCAAAGTTGGTTTTATCTCCAGTTGCGCAGTATTATCGCCAAATACCCTTCAGATTTTTGATAACCAGTACGGGCGCACGTCCAATATCAGAGATTCTCTCCAATGTCGGAGATTATCTCCGATATCGGAGACTTTTAATGGGGTCATCAAAACTTGGCACAAAGAAAATCTCCGATATCGGAGATTTTTTTTTTCCAAGACCAATCCCACTAAAGTCATGGTGGTGTAAACAATTTAGATCTGGATTTACATAGAGTCTAATACAAATTTATTAATAATTTATAAGAATAATAATATTGATAATGACAACATTCATTAACTATGCTGGTAATCGATACCATCAGCAACTTTGCTATCGACAACTGCTGCAAAATGTAAACAATCGATCATAACTTGGTAAGAAGACGGTGAATTTTCAAAGTAGACGGTCATGTGGGGTAAAATCCCTCAAGGATTCTGAATATCACATTCCTAAGTTGCGATAACATGATCTCTGCTGCGCCAAGGTAAATAAACAAAAAAAGTCTCCAATATCGGAGACTATCTCCGAAATTGGAGAGCAGAAAAAGTCTCCGATATCGGAGAGTCTCTCCGAAATTGGAGAGAATCTCCGATATTGGACGTGTGCCCGTACTGATAACTGAAATTTGGTGCTTTCTGCAGACTTGACTGGTCATCACATCAAGTCATTGACAGTTGTTTGGCTTCAACATGTTCCACTAATTCTTCCACTAGTTCCAGTCACTCACTCATCATGCAATTATTATGAATTTAAAGTCAAGATCACGTCTAACAGTTAGACATTAGCATGATTAGCCCAACGAGTAGATGACTGAAGTTATACCAGTTAAGCTTTAGCCTTCCAGCGCAGTGCCAGTTATTTAGCACGGTCTCGGCCTTATACTTCGCCAGCCATCTAAGTAGGCGCATGGCAGACGCTGCGATGACTTTGCCGGCGCTCTTTATTAAACGAAGAAAAATACATTAATTGCTTTTCCACCCACAACACCAAATTCAAGTGTCTATAGTAGACTTGAGCGCCCATTACTAAACTTAGCAAAAATTATGTAGAACTCACCAATCCGAGATTTTCTTACGCCTACAGATGCGCTTGCCATATTTTGTCTACGCAGCGGAGGTAGATCGCAACTAGCCCTAACCGGCAAGCGCGAATCGGAAAGTTCTAGTTCAAAGATCGCGAATCCATTTTGCATCGTTACCGATCGAGCAACTACAGAGCGCACGTGCCGATTGGCATGGCGCACATGTGTTTCGGCGCCGCCTCCAATTGCATAACAGGCGCCGATCGGATCGAAATAGCGCGATCGCGTCTGATTTTGACTAGACTTTCGATTACTTCCCGGTAGTTGCGAATTACATCACTGCGCAGCGACTCACATAGAACATTACCACGGAAAACATCTCGTCCAAATTTCCCGAGATCGGGCCCTGTGCAATGTAAGACGAGCGAAGAATCTCGGATTTGATGAGTTCTCATATTTATTTTAAGTTTTTTAGTAGATGCGGCTGCAACTATATAGACATTGCAAGTGTCGTGGGTGACACTTAAATTTGCTATCCTTGTAATAATGAAGCCCCGCAAACGGTCGCACCTCGGACCGGTGTCGCAAACCACGAAAGCAAATGGGTACAGTTGCATCCCGCTGCCGCAGGCAGCGGATGCTTGTATTTACAGTACCTTATGCCTTTGTACACTCTACACATGCTACATGCTCAATGCCTGTTATAACGTTAGATCTAGTGTAAAGTGAATCACACTACAGTCGACGTGGTCGATCAGTGTATAATCATGTAATGGACGCACGATGTGACATTCCTATCATTCATTCAATATCCATGGCATGCATGCAAACGTTCAAACTCACCGGCGGCTGTACAATACGTCAGGGCGTTGCCGTACAAGTAAATGCAATGCACGATCGAGCCACCGACGATGACAAAATGTGAAGATGAACCAAATTTAGTACAGAACTTTTCGGCTTGACGATTTGAGACACCCGCTCGCTCCACGTTCCCAACCACCAATACTCTATGGCTGAGCCGCCGAGAGGAAAGTTTATTCTTAGCGATGAGGTGTTTTACGAATATTAGTCATCAAGCTGGGGGGTTTTCGCTGGATGAGTCACCATTAAATTGCACGCGCGTATACCGTGAACTGCGCGCGCGTATTGTGGGTTATATGCCACTTCAATATACAGTGTACATGTACATACAATCTCGCAACAAGATTGTGCTCTACAATCTCGGACACCAGCAGCTGAGCTGCGCTGCGCGCGCGCATGCAGAACTAGTTGGATTACTGTATTGGCAATAGTCTAGCGCAGGCACCCGGGTCCGGCCCGCGGGGGGGGGGGGGGCACTGTCATTACAAGGTGTACACCATTCGCGTGTATGGATTTTCAAAATAGACCCCAAACACGTAATTATCCTTTCATCTCAGAATACCCGAAACAAGTATTCTAGTTTGAGAAGTCTGAAAAGATGCCCTTTTCAAGTCAACTTTATACTACGCATTTTCCCTGATTTTGGCGATTTTGATACCCTTTTCACTGTACGCGCGTACATCGCCAGACCGTGAAAAACAACCCTTTTTACGCGTGTTTTCACACGCGCATGGTGTACACGTTATAATGACAGTGCCTCCCCCACCCCCCCGGGGGGGGCTTTATTTTTTTGACCGGGACAGATTTGGGTATGGCGCGTGTTAACTCTATGGGCAGAAGCTTATGAATGCTGCCTGAATATCAGACTAGTCATTACGGATGTCTCTTATTTATAGCGAGGAAGCGGGGGGGGGGTTATGGCTGGCGTGACAATTAGGCCTACAATTGATGACAAATTGATATGATTAAAGACATATATAACAGACCTTAGTGTCTTATGAAAAAGACATCGGTAGCACGGAGAATCGTGTAGCTCAGATTTTTAAAAACTGGGAACATTAACGATGCCTTTGAAGATTGTGTCAGGGATGTGCAAGTCCATTACTTCCCTTCATTATCAATACCAAACGGTAGTTTAGTACTTACAAATGATTTGTTGAAAGTTTGAGATCCATATACGTCATGAATTTGTTGTTTTATGAGAAAAACTAATAACGACATGCTACCAGAATGTTGTTCTTTCCGTGAGTTTAAATTTTGCTCAAATTGCGAATCGCGGTTATGTGTACCGTCGCCAGACCAGCGGAGCACACTAAATTGGTTAAACGGCTAAACTCCACGCGACTTTCGGCTGATCGGACAATTTTGGAACGGCCCGTGTGCGTCGACGTCACTATAAATTTGAAGTTTAATTGTCCAGATTTTCACCAAAACTACGTATTCTGCCCAAAGTTTCTATGGCAGGTGTTTGTTTATACATGTACTAATCTTCAAATTGTGAACGATTTGAGCTGATTTCATTCATTTTACCGTTTTCTGACGTGCAAGTCCCTTACTCTGTCTTTAACCAACACTAGACATTTGGCTTATTATATTGGTTATACACAGCCCTCATTTGGGTTCGGTTTTTATAGGTCATTCGTGGACTGAGGTCAAATAATCACTACAATTACACTTCCCCCAGATCCTCCATGTCATTTTCATGCACAACCACACTGAACTATTTCAATTTCGTTTGAATTATGACTTTTTCTCAAAATAATTGTAATATTCTATGTCAAGTGTTTATAATTATGTGTATTTAGTTTTATATATACTGTATATTTTTTATATTAAATATTTCATTTTTTTAAATTTTGTATTATTGTATACCCTTATATTAACTAAACATCATACAATTCAGCATTTGTTGCGATTTGATAATTGAACTGAATTACATGGAATGGAATAGAATGGAACGAGATTGCATTCTGATGGGGATGTGAGGAGTTCGGGATGGACACACCAGAAGACAGAAAAAAAGTAAAATTTTCACCATTATATTTACAGTCCTGGACAAAAGTTTGGAATATTTTTATTTCTTCGCCTAGCCCTGTTTCAAAGTGCAGATTTCTTACGAATAATGATCAATCACCCATGCTAAGTTCAAATCAGCTTCACTCGGGGGCGGCGCTAGGGTAAAATTTTAGGAGGGGCGAAATCCGTAGGGGTAAATTTTACCTGCCTACCAATTTTTTTTTTTTAATAGCCAAACTGCAAGCCCAACAGCGTCCGACAAGCGGGGAACAGGGGGCGACGACGACAAAAAACATTTTTTGCTCGCCATGTTTTTTTTACTGACCAAATCAACAACAATATGGGGAGCGATATTTTCGAAAAACAGTATAAAATTCCCGTCATTTTAATGAGTTTCAAAAAATAGGGGGTGGCCGCACACCCCGACCCCCCCCCCCCCGTGGTGCTGCCCCTGTCTCTACTTCAGGACAAGAAACCTGTTCCTGATATGATTGAAAACTGAATTTGGTAGAAAAACATATTCTAAACTTTTGTCCATGACTGTACACATTAGAATAGCCTATAGGGTTAAACTGTTTTGACCTAAAATCATTTTCCCGAGTGAAAATTGGAGGTAATGCATTCCAAGAAAACGGGATCCATATAAGGGTGAAAAATCAAAGAAAAAGCAAATACACATCAATATCAATAATTTAAAAATTCATTGATCGTAGTGGTCCTTGTTATAAACTACTCATTCCACGTTGAGAACTGAACAAGCATACATGGAGTCTCAGAAACCAATGGAAAATACAGAACTGTTAATGCAGAACAAACAGACTAATAATGGGAACCAGCTGGCTGTTTTTTTTTCATATTTCAGTTCATTATTAATTGTTTATCAATTGCTCTAACTTACATTATGATTAATAGACCTTGTGGCAACATTGTCAAGTTATCAGTGGCGTATCTATGGGGGGCAGAGGGGCGCGTGCACCGTGCGCCGTGCGCCACTTTAAAGGGGGCGCAAAAAATGCAAACGAGAAAAAGAGAAAGAAGAAAAAAAGGAAGGAAATTTATTACCTTACAGGGAATTATGTGCCCCCTCCCAGTCCACAAGGTAAAATGCGTTAGAAAAATTGGTTTAATAGGGTTACAAGTACATGTACTAAATTTTCTAAAGCTCGGTCGCTCTGCTTCCTGGCATATAATTTTGCAAAGACAATCTACCATGCACTTGGTCGGTCTTTCAATAGTAGTTACGTCAATAAGCAGTGGCGGACCTAGCTTTATGGGGGAGGGTTGACCCAGGGGATGTCGATCCATTTTTTTGCATGGGGGGGGGGGGCAAAAGTGAAAACAAATGTCAAAATTGCAAGTTGCAATACAGAATTTTTCGCGCAAAACACGCCGAAAAATTGAAAATTGTGTAGGCTATGTTTAACAGTAATTTTATGCTAAGTTTAATGGTTTTGTAGACGCTTTCCAATGCTTTTTAAACATGATGGCGTTTTTCTATGCACATCACATTTTCAATCGGCAGACCGGGGGGGGGAGGGGGGCTTGAACCACCTAAACCCCATAGATCCGCCACTGATAAGTTTTGGCCGGGGGAGGGGGGGGATTTCATTGTTTGTCCCGGGCGCCATAATCCCTAGATACGCCACTGCAAGCGATATAGCACAGGATTGTATAGGGGGTTTTAATCTCACATTTTCGTAGCCTACGTTTTTATCAAAATATCTGTTACATATCAGTGTGTAGGTAACGTTGTATAATTCATTGTTATTATTTCTCTATTCCAGTGATTGTTTGTGCTTGAGAGAGAAAATACATGTAAATAAAGTTAATTGGATTGAATTTTTCAAGAGCCAGGACAGCGTTTAAGACATTGTGACCATGTTTTGAGATTTCTGGAGAAAACGGCAAACATTTATAAGGATCCCCCAGTTAGCGTGGATCAATCCCTCCCCCTCTCATTTCCCGGCGTATAGAGGACAGGGGTCTGGGGTAAGGCTATAATAAAGCCAGGCAGTATGGTGATTTGAAAAATATTGGACAGTGTTTTTTTTTCCTTTGTAGGGGTGAGATAAATATTTTCACCCAGAGGTTTATGTTTGCTTTTTTGAAATGTTTATTGTCCAATATAACATATGAGCAATTTCCTCTCACTTTATCAAACATAATACTTTCGCAAAAGTTGCGATTGTGATAAAATTTGGAAATCATGGTATAGTATCTAGCTATAAGGTTTTCACCTTTTATATGTTAAAAGCTATATTCCTTGTCATACCGTTTCTAGTAATTGAGATCTTATTGCTTAAATTTTCGGGTAGTTTTTTATCTTTCGGGCACATGGATAAAAGTCCCAATGTTATAGTAGCATCAAATTTGCTTCTCATTATCTGCTAGAACGAACACGATATGAGGCTAGTCAGTGTCCCGGGCAGTGTCTGAGGAGTGGTGGAATGGAGGGGGGGGGGGGGGAGTGGATGAGAAGATTTCCTTCACATGCACACACACACAAACACAAACACAAACACACACAAAAACACAAACACATACCATCACGCACACACACACACACACACACACACACACACACACACACACACACACACACACACACACACACACACACACACACACACACACACACACACACACACACACACACGACACACACGACACACACACACACACCACACACACACACACACACACACACACACACACACACACACACACACACACACACACACACACACACACACACACACACACCCACAAACAAACACACACACACACACACACACACACGGATTCTTTCCCCTTTCTCAGATTTCCGAGTGTAGAAAAAGCAATCGTATTGTTGCAACGTTTGGAAAAAATGCATTTTAGATTGCACTGAAATTACTTCTTTTAAATAACATTTCAAAGATAATTGTACTGTATATTCACATATATTAATTTTGACAAACTTGGCAATAACCAAAGTTATTATTATTTTAAAAAAATGAAGGAATTTTTCTGCAGGCCAGTACGCTTATGGCTCTCACACACGAATACGTGGGTGCATACCGTTATACACACAACAAAAACAGAAAATAACACTGTTTCATTTGCAGGAAATATTTATTTCAAATAGCTAAAATATAAGATTCTCTGACATAGCTTAGTCGGTATAATTATTCGATAAATTCATCAAGATAGAAAAGATTAAATACTTTGCGTCTGAAGATATGTTCGAAAATTTTTATGAAAAGGTAGATTACAGATAATGAAGTGAATAGTTACTCTTTGTCAGTTGACGTGTGTGTGCTTTTTAGACTACCACGATAATATTACTAAAGTATGTAGGACTAGTATCGCCTAACTACTACTAGACAGCAAAATACATGTTGATGGAAGCTGAATTTTGTATACACAAAACACCATTTTTATCACGATTGTGCTGTCCAGTGAAAGGATTCCTCCAGCACTTGTCGTATCTATGCACGGTGGTATCGGGGACAGAAAAAGAAGGGAAAAGGAGAATATAGGGGAAGATAGGTCCAACGTCGTTATGCGGGAAAGCCAGTCAACCGTGGTCGGCGGTCCATCCATCAAATAGCTGCCAAAACAACAAAAAGAACAAGATGAACGAGGTAAACAAACTTCGTTCCCGGGCTTCGTTCATGACAAATGAAATGAAGACTTATCATAACAGGAACACACATTTAATAGTTTGTGGTCAGTTGACGGATTTCCAGGTAAACGTAATGAATATTGTTTACAGTTCAGAAAGCCAGTGATGGAAACACAAGTTGATTACTACTACTACTACTACCACTACTACTACTACTACTACTACTACTACTACTACTACTACTACTACCACTACTACTACTACTACTACTACTACCACCACCACCACCACTACTACTACTACTACTTCTACTACTGCTTCTACCACTGCTACTGCTACTACACACTAAGAAAATACAATAGGTTCAACATTGTACCTTTAAACGTGCAGACCAATGTCACATTGGGAGCACCTTTACGTAGGCAACCTGCACTTTTCAGACCAAAGGTGTTCCTGTGAGGTGCAACTTTACACCTCTAAGGTTGGAAGGTGCAAAGTTGCACCCATAAAGGTGCTCCCAGTGTGAGATTACTAAGGTGCAATGTTGAACCTATTTTTCTTAGTTGTATATCACTGCTACTACTACTATTACTACTGCGACTACTATTACTACTGCTACTACTACTGTTACTACTACTGCATGAATTGACATTACTCTTACTATACTGCTGCTATTTCTGCTACTACTGATCGTAATATTAATACCAACAACAACAGCCTCAAAAGTAGTATACGATGTTACTCGGCAAACCGCCAACTTATAATGACCATCATTGAAATATTTTTGAAAGATATTTTCGTCAGTTATTTCTGAGATTTCCTTTAGTTATTCGTTTGTTTTATGCACTCTTTGATCAAGCCCAGTCGAGCTCAACATATTACAGATATATTTTACGGATCTTACAGATCTTACAGAAATACTTGGGCCGTTGTAGGTCTATATCGCGCAAAGTATTGCAACTTCCTCGTTTTTATGGAGAAATTGTTATAGGACAGTGAATGTAAGTGTTATTTATTTCTCTTTTTTTTAATATAAACCTGCAATTTCTAAACTTTACATGTATGCTGTTAACAATTAAACGAAAAACTGTCGCTAGATTGAATTCTGATCAAGAAAACTTAGGCGAGTTAACGTACCATCATCGTTGTCGCTTTATGCAACTGTGGATGAAAAACAATAAATAATGATTACATCTTTACATGCAAGAAATTGATATGAAAGATTTTCATTTCTCACTACAAATTCTAGGAATAGTTTAGTGAAGTAACTTTTCAAGAACTTATATTCCGTATACGAAGTAATGTTTCATCTACTTTTACTAATAAACACATCCACAATAAAGCAAAACTTGATCAAACGCTATATATCCATCGACGTATCCATCGACAATATCTTCTCGTCTTCTTCTATTCTCTCTTATGATAACTAGCTACATAATAATATTTGTTAAACCATATATATAGTGTAAACAAATTCCAGTGCAGATCAAATGAAATTATTCAGTTATCAGCATGATATTATTTCAACATTTCAGTTCCATACAACATCCCAAATTTGCCAAATTTTACATTTATTTCACTTTTAATATCTACAGAATATATATGGCTAACTGATTTCTGTTTTATGGGGTCTGCTAAAATTCAAACAGATGTATAATTTCAAATATCTGTTTCAAAATGTGTGTGTCTGTATGTATTTTTATATTATGCCTTGTGTTTTTGCCATATGCAAAAACATCCCATATATATCATTATTTTTAAACGTGTTAAATGTGAATTAAGATGTATGACATTAACAGTAACATTAATAGTGTGTTCCAATGCTTTTCCATTCCAAAACATCCCATATATATATATCATTATTTTTAAACGTGTTAAATGTGAATTAAGATGTATGACATTAACAGTAACATTAATAGTG
>JZLH01S0124611.1:12876-26438 GCA_001188425.1 Eucidaris tribuloides
GGGAATAAACGTAATCACATCGTTTTCGTTCTCGGCATTTTAACGATATTCTGTATTTGGAGTAATGTTTGATATAGGATAACCAAGTAATAAACGATATCTTTCCATCATCTTATAGTGACCTTATCGAAAACAAGCCGAGCGATTCAGGGAGTAAAATGAATCGAAAGAAAATATTATTTTCATTTGTTTTCCCTGGTATTACTTCTTTGAACTACTGATTTCAAATCAATCATTTATTATCGGATTATTGTCCAAAGGTCAGAAGAAATTATAATCTTTGGCAAAACATCTTTAAGAAGCGTGTGAAGAATGTTGTTACTATATAATTATGTTTATTCGAAAATGTTGACCACAAAAAACAAAGTGTCATAAGAGCGAATTCCGGTCAAGAGAAATGAACAAAGTAAACGTACCATCATCGTCGTCATTCTCGGCAACTGTGGAGCAAATAAAAGGAAGAAAGGTTACATCTTTACATACAGAAAGTTGATGTGAAAGATTCCCCATTCTTCATAACAAATTCTAGGAATATTTAAGTTGAATAACTTTCCAACAACAATATTCCGTAATTGGAGTAATGTTTCATATCGGATATATAGGTAATAAACGCATCCACAATAAAGCAAAATTTTGACCAAGGAATATCTTTCCATAAACTTATAGAAAACCTGACATTAAGTCGCCAACAAGCCCAAACGTTTAGGCAGTTACATATCTTGGAAACAGGATTATTTTCGTTTGTTTTTCTATGGTGTAGTAGTTGCAACTAGTGATATAGAAGCAACGATTTATATCGGTTTATTGTCAAGTTTCTTTGGATTAACATTGATGAAGCATGTATTAAACTACGTCCGTATACCTCAAAATTTTGGATACTGATCCAACATCCTTTTATGCAAGTCTTTCCTTATTTTCTGAACTATAACTTAAAAGTCCATGGAATTAAACATTACAGAAAGAAACTGTCACTAGAGTGAATTCTGATCTATATAAATTAAGGGAATAAACGTACCATCATCGTCGTCGTTTTCGGCAACTGAGGATCAATTAAAAGAAATAAAGGTTATATCTTTACACGCAGGAGGTTGATGGGCAAGATTTCTCATAAGTCGTTACAATTCCCAGAAATACTTAAGTAGAATAAGTTTTAAACAACTATATTCCGTGTTGGGAGTAATGTTTTATATAGGATCACTAGGTAATAAACACATCGACAATAAAGCAAATTTTGACCAAGCGATATCTTTCCATTAACTTATAGTAACCTATCATTAACATTGAAACCATTGAGAGAATTACATGTATTGAGAAAAAAGATTATTTCAATTTGCTTTTTATATTTGGAACTACTTATTTCAAATCATTTGATTATATTCTGTTAATTGTCGAGTATCCAGAGGGTATAGTCCTTAGATTAACATCTATGGAGCGTATTTTAAACTATGCCCGGAAATGGAGTAATGTTTTATATCGAGCGAGTAGGTAATAACCGCGTAAACATCAAACTAATATTGACAAAACGATATCTTTCCATAAAATTATAGCAACCAAATATTCCAGTCGCCAATTAGCCCACTCATTCAGAGAATTACAGGAAATGGCAGAAAAAAAAAATTTCATTTGAATTAATGATTTGAAATCAATCAATCATTTATCTGTTTATTGTCGAGCACCCAGAAAATATATTTGGCTTAAGACTGATGAAGCGTGTTTCAAACTACGTCCGCATACTTCAAAATGGTGCATACTTATCTAACATCCTTTCCTTCAAGTCTCCCTGTATTTTCTAAACTATGAAACGTGTTTTAAGCTATGTATAAATGCCTGGAAATGCTGACGCCTGATTTGACACCCTATCCTGTAAATCTCCCAGCAATGTTTAAAGTATAGCCTAAAAGTCCATGCAATTAGAAATCACGAAAACAACTTTGGTTAGAATAAATTCTCGTCAATAGAAATTAAGGGAATAAACGTACCATCATCGTCGTCATTCTCGGCAACTGTGGATCAAAGAAAAGGGATAAAGCTTACATCTTTACATTCAGAAAGTTGATAAAAAATATTTCTAGCCTTCACTACATATTATATAACTCTCCAACAACTGCATTCCATGATTCCTATGTTTTTCTAGGGTTACCAGGTCATAAGAATCTAAAATCAACAAAAGAGATAAATCGTACATCTTTACGCGCAGGAAGCTTTTATAGAAAAAATTTCCATTCTTGACTAGAAATCCTAGAAATATTAAGGTGGAATAACTTTCCAACAACTGTGTTCCATGATTGGAGCAATGATTTATCGAGGGTTAGTAGGTAATGAAAACTTCCACAATAAAGCAAAAGTTGATCTTAGAGGTGTTTCTTTCAACTTAGAGTAACCTGACATTGTAGTCGATAACCAGCGATTTAGGACGTTACATGTATTAAGAGAAGAGATTATTTCCATTTTTTTTCTATTGAACTACTGATTTCAGATCAATCAAGTATTATCTGTATATTGTCGAGTATCCAGAAAATATTACCTTTGGCTTAATATGATGAATTAAGCGTGCTCTAAACTAGGTCTGTATACTTCAAAATCTTGCTTTTTGATCTGACACCCTTTTATGCAAGTTCCTCTGTATATTTATAGTTTATGCAATTTAAAATCACAACCAAAACTGTCTGTAGGGTAAATATTGGTCAAGGGAAATTAAGGGAATAAACGTACCATCATCGTCGTCATTCTCGGCAACTGCGGATCAAATAAAAGAAATAAAGCGTACATCTTTACATTCAGGAAGTTGATAAAAATACATGCCATTCTTTACTACAAATCCTAGAAATATTTAGGTGGAATAAATTTTCAACAACAATATTCTGTATTTGGAGTAATATTTCATGTAGGATTACTAGTTGATAAAGACACCCACAATAAACCCAAACTTGCCCAAACGATATTTTTCCATAAAACAAGCCAAGCCATTCCGACAGTTTACATGTATTAAAAAAAAAGTTTTTTTTCAATTTGCTTTGCAACTACTGATTTGAAATCAATCAATTACTATCTATTAATTGTCGAGTATCCGGAAAATATAGTCTTTGGCTTCAAATCTATGAAACGTGTTTAAACTATGTATATATGCCTAGAAGTGTTCACTACTGAGGTAACACTCTTTCGTGTACGTATCCTGTCAATTTTGAAAATAAACAACTTAACGCTTAATGCAGTTTAATATCACCAAAAAACTGTCGTTAGAGTAAATTCTGCGCAAGAGAATTTACGTATATAAACGTACCGTCATCGTCGTCATTCTCGGCAACTGCGGATCAAATAAAAGGAAAAAAGGCTTACATCTTTAGATACAGGAAGTTGATGGGAAAGATTTTTCATTCTTGACTACAAATCTTAGCAAGATTTAGTTGGATTAACTTTCTATTTTATTGCGTATTGGAGTAATGTTTCATATAAGGTTACTAGGTAATGAACACGTAAACATAAAAGCAAATTTTCACCAAATGATATCTTTCCATAAATTTTTGGATCATCAGGAAAAGTGGATAACGCCCATGTATTGTCTATATACGTTAATCTTTTGTTTTCACTGAAGCTACGAAATTCAAGTAGCCAAATATTATCTTCTCAACGGTTCAGGCAGATACAAGTATTGAGTGAAAAGATCATTTGAATTTACTTTTAATATTTACAACTACTGATTCCAATTCAATCAATTACAATCTGTTTATTGTGAAGTATCCAGAAAGTAAAGTCATTGGATTAAGATCTATAAAGCGTGTTTAAACTATGAGCGTATACTAGGAAATGTTGACTACTGATTTACACCTTTTCGTGTAGGTATACCCGTATTTTCTTAAATATAACCTCATAGTTAATGCACATAACAATCACAGAAACAGATTGTTGTTAGAGTAAATTTTAGTTAAGATAAATTAGGGGAATAAACGTACCATCATCGTCGTCATTCTCGGCAACTGCGGATCGAAAAAAAATGGGGGACAACTTTATATCCAGAACGTTTGTGGGAAAGAGTTTCATTCTTCACTACAAATCTTAGAAATGTTTAAGTGGAATACCTTTCCAGCAAATGTATTCATTATTTAAAGTAATGTTTTATATAGAGCGAGTAGGTAATAACCACGTAAACATAAAAGAATATTGACAAAACGACATTTCGCCATAAAATTATAGTAACCAAATATTAACGTCGCCAATTAGTCCACTCATTTAGAGAATTACATGTAGTGACAGAAAACAATATTTTCATTTGGTTTCTGTGTTATTAGTATTTGAACTAATGATTTCAAATCAATCAATTATCTGTTTGTCGAGAATCCAGAAAATATGTTTGGCTTAAGACTAATGAAGCGTTTTCCAAACTACGTCCGCATACTTCAAAATGGTGCATACTTATCTAACATCCTTTCCTTCATTCTCCCTGTATTTTTTCAAATATAACCTAAAAGTCCATGCAATTACAAATCACCAAAACAACTTTGGCTAGAATAAATTCTCGTCAAGAGAAATTAAAGGAATAAACGTACCATCATCGTCGTCATTCTCGGCAACTGGAGATAAAAAAAAACGGATAAAGTTTACATCATTAAATGCAGCAAGTTAATATAAAAGATTTCCATTCTTTACTACATATCCCATAACTTTCCAACAACTGCATTCCATGATTGGAGTAACGTTTCAAGTAGGATAACTAGGTAATAAAGGCATCCGCAACAAACTAAACTTGATCAATATATTTCTATAAACTTATAGTAACCTAACATTAACGTCGAAAACAAGCCGAACCTCTCAGATAGTTACAAGTATTGAGAGAAAAAGATTAGTATAGTTTTTGGATTAAGATCTATGAAGCGTGTTTAAACTACGTGCGTATACTAGGAAATGTTGACTACTGATTTACACCTTTTCATGTAAGCTCCCCTGTATTTTATTAAATATAACCTAATACTTAATGCACTTAACAATCACAGAAACAAATTGTCGTTAGAGTAAATTTTAGTCAAGAGAAATTAAGGGAATAAACGTACCATCATCGTCGTCATTCTCGGCAACTGCGGACCAAATAAAAGAAATAAAGCGTACATCTTTACATGCAGAAAATTAAAAAAATGATTTCCATTCTTTACTATACGTATCCTATATCTTTCCAACAACTGCATTCCATGATGGGAGTAATGTTTCAAAAAGGATAACTAGGTAATAAAGGCATCCACAACAACTTAACTTGATCAATATATTTCCATAAACTTATAGTAACCTAACATTAACGTCGAAAACAAGCCGAACTTCTCAGACAGTTACAAGTATTGAGAGAAAAAGATAAGTATAGTCTTTGGATTAAGATCTATGAAGAGTGTTTAAACTACGTACGTATACTAATGTTGACTACTGATTTACACCTTTTCGTGTAAGTTTTCCTGTATTTTCTAAACTATAAAATAATAATTTATTCAATTAAAAGTCACAAACACAAACTGTCTGTAGAGTAAATTCTGGTCACGAAAAATTAATAGATTAAACGTACCGTCATCGTCGTCATTCTCGGCAACTGCGGATCAAAGAAAAAAAAGATAAAGCTTAATCTTTATATCCAGAAAGTTTGCGGGAAAGCTTTTCATTCTTCACTACAAATCCTAGAAATATTTCAGTGGAATACCTTTCCAGCAACAATATTCCGTAATTGGAGTACTGTTATTTGAAGTAATATAGGACGAATGGGTTATAGCCACTGAAACATCAAAGAAATATTGAAAAAAAAAACGATATCTCTCCATAAAATTATAGTAACCAAATATTAACGTCGCTAATTAGCCCAACTTTTCAGAGAATTATGTGTTATAACAGAAAATATATTTTTATTTGTTTCCTATGGTATTATTACTTCGAACTAATGATTTCAAATTAATCAATTATCTGTTCATCGTCGAGTATCCAGAAAATATGATGTAACCTGACATTAAAGTCGAAAACAAGTCCAACGATTCGGGCGGTTACATGTATTGAGAGAAAAAAAATATTTCCATTTGTTTTCTATCGCATTAGCGCTTTGAATTACTGATTTCAAATCAATTATTTACCAGTTTGTTGTAGAGTGTCCATAAAGTAAAATATTTGGCAGAAGATTGATGAAGCAAATTAAACTACGTCCGCATACTCCAAAATTTTGGATAATGATCTAACATGTTTTTATGCAAGTCTTCCCGTATTTTCTGAACTGTAACCTAGAAGTCCATGCATGCAATAAAAAATCGCAAAAGAAACTGTCTCAATAGTAAGTTCTTTCAAGAGATATTAAAGAAATAAACATACCATCATCGTCGTCATTCTCGGCAACTGCGGATGAAACAAAAGGGATAAAGTTTAGATCTTTAAATGCAGGAAGTTGATATAAAAATGATTTCCATTCTTTATAACAAATTCTAGGAATATTTAAATTGAATAACTTTTCAACAACAATATTCCGTAATTGGAGTAATGTTTCATATAATCAGATAACTAGGTAAGAAACACATCCACAATAAAGAACAGTTTGAACAAGGGATATCTTTCCATAAACTTATAGAAAACTTGACATTAACAACAAGCCCAAACGTTTAGGCAGTTACATATCCTGAGAGAAAAGATTTTCATTTGTTTTTGTTGGTATTAGTACTAATTTGGAAACAATCGATTATTATCAGCTTATTGTCGAGTATCTTGGCTGAGGATTAATAATGCGTGTTTTAAACTACATCTGTATCCTTTAAAGTGTTGCATACTGATCTAACAGCCTTTTCTTATAAGTTTCCCTGTATTTTCGAAACTATAACCTAATAGTCCATGCAATTCAAAATCACAAAACAAACTGTCACTAGAGATAATTCTTATCTACATAAATTAAGTCTATGAACGTACCATCATCGTCGTCGTTTTCGGCAACTGCGGATCAAATAAAAGAAATAAAGTTTACATTTTTCAATGCAGGAAGGTGATGGAAAGATTTCCCATTCTTCATAACAAATTCTAGGAATATTCAAGTGGGATAACTTTCCCATAACAATATTCCGTATGTGGAGTAATGTTTTAAAAGGGATAACTAGGTAATAAACACATCCACAATAAAGCAATTTTTTGAGCAAGTGATATCTTTCCACAAAGTTATACAAACGTGAAATTAACGTCGCCAACATAAGCCGAACCATACAGGCATTTACATATCCTGAGAGAAAAGGTTGTTTTCATTTGTTTTCTATATGGGAGTAACTATTAATACTTGCTAATAACTTTCCAACAAGAATATCCCGGATTAAGAATAATGTTTTAAATAAGATAACTATGTAATAAACACATCAGCAATGAAACTAAACTTGACCAAATGATATATTTCCATAAACGTATAGTAACCAACATTAACGTAAAAAAAAAAAACTCAACCGTTCAGACGTTACATATATACATTTATATTTCGAACTGTTTTCGAATCAATCAATTATTACCTAATAATTGTGGAGTATCTTGACAATATAGGCTTTGGTTTCAAATCTATGAAGTGTATAATAAACTATGTACGTATGCCTCGAAATGCTGACTTATGATCTAACACCCTTTCGTGCAATTTTCTTTGCATTTTGTAATGCAATTAAAAATCGCAAAAAATGTCACTAGAGTAAATTCCGGTGAACAGATATTAAGGGAATAAACGTACTATCATCTTCGTCATTCTCAGCAACTGCGGTTAAAAGAAAACGGATTAAGTTTACATTTTTCAATGCAGGACGATGATCGCAGAGATTCCAACAATAATGTTCCGTATTTGGAGAGATGTTTCATGAAGGATAACGGGTTTATAAAGACATCGACAATAAAGCAAATTTTGACCAAGCGATATCTTTCCATAAAATAATAATGATAAAAAACTTGACATTAACATCGCTAACAAGCCCACCCATTCAGGCAGCTACATATCCAGAGAGAAAAGATTGTTTTTATTTTTCTATGGTATTAGTACTTGCTAATAACTTTCCAACAACAATATTCCGTGTTTGGAATAATGTTTCAAATAGGGTAACTAGGTAATAAATACATCCACAACAAACTACACTTTACCAATATATTTCCATAAATTATAGTAACCTGACATTAACGTCCAAAACAAGCTCAACCGCTCAGACAGTTACATACATGTATATTGAGAAAAAAAATCAATTTGCTTTTTATATTCGGAACTACTGATTTCAAATCAATGAATTACTATCTGTTTATTGTGGAGAACTCAGAAAGTAAAGTCATTGGATTATGATCTATCTATAAAGCGTGTTTAAACTACGTGCGTATACTAGGAAACGTTGACTACTGATTTACACCTTTTCGTGTATACCTGTAAGTTTTCCTGTATTTTCTTAAATATAACCTAATAGTTAATGCACTTAACAATCACAGAAACAAATTGTCGTTAGAGTAAATTTTAGTCCAAGAGAAATTAAGGGAATAAACGTACCATCATCGTCATCATTCTCGGCAACTGTAGATCAAATAGAAGGAAGAAAGCTTGCATCTTTACATACAGGAAGTTGAAGGGAAAGATTTCCCTTTCTTCACTACAAATCGTAGCTATATTTATGTGGAATAACTTTCCAACTGTATTGCGTATTGGATTAAAGTTTTCTGTAGAATTACTAGGTAATAAACACGTAACCGTTAAAGCAATTTTGACCAAACGATATCTTTCCATGAAAAAGTACGGAGAACCAGAAAAAAGAGGGAAAGAAAAAAACACTATGATAAAAAAAGGGAAAAATAAGGCAATCCGAAAAAAAAAAACGCGAACAAAAGAAAAAATCAAATATTAACGTCGCCAACAAGCCCTACCGTTTAGGCAGTTACAAGTATTGAGAGAAAATTATTGCATTTGCTTTTATGGTATCAGTACTTAGAACTACTGATATCAAATCAATCAATTACTATCTGTTTATTGTCAAGTACCCAGAAAGTTAGTCTATTGATATTAATATTTATGAAGCGTATTTAAACTACCTGCGTATATTAGGAAATGTTGACTATTTATTTACACCTTTTCGTGTACCCGTAAGTTTCCCTGTATTTTCTATTTAATTATAAAATAACAGTTTATGCAATTAAAGGTCGCAAAAAGAAACGTGTTTAGAGAAAATAAAAAGTAAACGTACCATCATCGTCGTCGTTTTCGGCAACTGCGGATTCAATGAAGAATATAAAGCTCAGATATTTACATCAGGAGTTGATGGGGAAGATTTCTCATAAGTCATTACAAATCCTAGAACAAGTATACGTGTAGTAACATAAAACTATATTCCATATTTCTACAAATTTTCATCTACGATTACTAGGTGATAAACACATCTGAAATAACCCAAAACTTGACCAAACGATATTTATTTCCATAGACTTATAGAAAACTTGCCCAACAAGCCAACCATTCAAGCAGCTACAATTCCTAAGAGACAAGATTCTTCATTTGTTTTCTATGGTATAAGTACTTGTAACTACTAATTTGGAAGCAATCGATTATCAGTTTATTTTTGAGTATCTTGGATGAGGATTAATAACTGATCTTTTAAACTACGTCTTTATCCTTGCAAATGTTGCATACTGATCTAATATCCTTTTCTGTAAGTTTCCCTGCATTTTCTAAACTATAACCTAAAGTCCATGTAATTCAAAATCACAACAACAAAATTGTCGCTAGAGTAAATTTTAGTCAAGAGAAATTAAGGGAATAAACGTACCATCGTCGTCGTCATTCTCGGCAACTGCGGATCAAATAAAGTACAGAAAGGTTACATCTTTACATGCAGGAAGTTGATGGGAAAGATTTTCCATTCTTCCAAACAGTTTTAGGAAAATTTTTACGTGGAATAACTTTGAAACAACTGTATTAAGTATTTGGAGTAATGTTTCATTGAGGATAACAAGGTAATAGATCCATCAACAACAAAGCAAATTTTGTCCAAGCTATATCTTTCTATACACTTATAGAAAACCTGACATTATCGTCGCCAACAAGCCCAACCATTCAAGCAGTTACAAATCCTGAGAGAAAAGATTCTGTTCATTTATATTCTTAGCTATCAGTACTTTTAGCTATTGATTTGGAAAGCATCGATTATTATCCGTATATATCGTATACAAAATATAAGTCTTTCGCTTACGATGATAAGCGTGTTTTAAACTATGTCGCGTATCCTTCAAATATTTCCTTACTGATCTAACATTCTTTTTTTTTTAAGTTTCTCCTGGTGCATTTTCTAAACTATAAATTAATAGTCCATGCAATTCAAAATCACTCCAAAACTGTCGCTAGAGTGAATTCTGATCAAGATAATTTAAGGGAATAAACGTACCATCATCGTCGTCATTCTCGGCAACTGCAAATCAAAGAAAAGGGATAACGCTTACATTTTTACATGCAGAAAGTTGATAGGAAAGATTTCAAATTTTTCGCTACAATGATAGGAATAATTAAGTGGAATAACTTTCCAAGAACTTTACCCCATGATTGGAGTAATGTTTACCTAGAGTTAATAGGTAATAAACACATAAACAATAAAGCAAATTTTGACCATGCGATATCTTTCCAAAAACTTGACATTAACGTCACCAACAAGCCCAACCATCGGGCAGTTACATACCCTGAGAGAAAATATTGTTTTCATTGGTTTTCTCTGGTATTAGTACTTTCAACTATTGATTAAAAAGCGATCAATTATCAGTTTATTGTCCAGTATCTTGGCTGAGGATTAATAAAGTGCGTTTTAAACTATTTCTGTATACTTTAAAATGTTGGCTACTGATCTAACATTCTTTCCTTGTACAGAGTAAGTTTCCCTGCATTTTTTAAACTAAAAGCTATTAATTCAATTCGCAAAGCACTAAAAAAAAAACCCTGTCGCTAGAGTGAATTCTGATCAAGATAAATCAAGGGAATAAACGTACCATCATCGTCATCATTCTCGGCAACTGAGGATAAAAACAATGAATAAAGGTTACATTTAAACATACAGGAAGTTGATGAGAAATATTTCCTGTTCTTCACTTCAAATCGTTGGAATAACTTTCCAACAAGTACATTGCGTATTGGAGTAAAGATTTATGTAGGATTACTACGTAATAAACATGGAAACATTAGAGCAAATTTTGACCAAAAGGTATCTTTCCATAAAATCGTCGGCTCATCAGAAAAACTGGATAACGTCCATGCATTATATATGGACGTTAATCCTTTTTTTCCACTGAGCCGACGAAGTTATAGTAACCAATTATTAACGTCGGCAACAAGCCCAACTGTTCAGGCAGTTAGAAATATTAAGAGAAAAGACTATTTGCACTTGTTTTCTACGGTATTCGTACTTAGAACTACTGATTTCAAATCAATCAATTATTATATCTTAATTTTCGAGTATCCAGAAAGTAAAGTCTTTGGTTTCAAATCTATGAAGCGTATTTTAAACTGTGTTGTGTGTCTGGAAAGGTTGTCTTCTGATCTGATCTAACACCTTTCGTCTAAGTCTCCCTGCAATTTTTGAAATATAACCTAACTTTTAAATCGGTTAAATATCACCAAAAAACCGACGTTAGAGTAAATTCTGGCCAAGAGAAATAAAGTGAATAAACGTATCATCATCGTCGTCATTCTCGGCAACTGCGGATCAAAGGAAAGAGATAAAGCTTACATCTTTCATTCAGGAAGTTGACATAAAAGATTTCCATTCTTTGGTTCATATCCTATAACTTTCCATCACCTGTTTTCCATGATTGGAGTAATGTTTTATTTAGGGTAACTACAGAATAAGCGCATCTACAATATAACAAAAGTTGATCAAGCAGTATCTTTCCATCGAATTATAGTTACCTGACATTAAAGTCGAAAAATGGTCCAACGAATCAGGCAGTTACGTGTAAAAGTATTGAGAGAAAAGATTATTTTCATATGTTTTGCATGGAACATCTTTTTATGCAAGTCTTCCGGCATTTTCTTAACTATAACCTAAAAGCCTATGCAATTAAAAATCACAAAACAAACTGTCTCTAGAGTAACTTCTGGTCAGGAGATTTTAATGAAATTAACGTACCATCATCGTCGTCATTCTCGGCAACTGCGGATCAAAGGAAAGGAGTAAAGCTTACATCTTTGAATGTGGGAAGTTGGTGTGAAAGATTTCACATTCTTCTTGACAAATTCCAGGAAAACTTAAATGGAATAATTTTCTAAAAACAATATTCCGTATTTTAATGAAATGTTTCATATGACATTATCAGGTAATAAACACATATACAATCAAGCAAATTTTAACCAAGCGATATCTTTCCATAAACTTATAGAACAATTGACATTAACGTCGCCAACAAACCCAACCATTCAGGCAGTTACATATCCCAGAGAAAATATTGTTTTTTATTTGTTTTCTACAGTATTTGAACTTGCAACTACTGATTAGGGAGCAAGCAATTATTATTAGTTTATTATCGAGTATCTTGGCTCAGGATTAATAAACTGTGTTTTAAACTACGTCTGTATCGTTCAAACTGTTGCATATCGATCTAACATCTTTTTCATATAAGCTTCCCCACATTTTCCTTTAAACTAATAGTCCGTGAAATTCAAAATCACACACACAAAACTGTCGATAGAGTAAATTCTGTTGAATATTAGTAAAGGGAATAAACGTACCATCATCGTCGTCGTTTTCGGCAACTGCGGATCAAATAAAATAATTTAAAAGCTGATATGTTTACACGCACGACATTAATTTCTCATCCGTCATTACAAATCTTAGAAATATATAAGTGGAATAACTTTCTAACAACTGTATTCCATATTTCTAGTAATTTTTCAACTATTACTAAATAATACTAACATCCAGAATGAACCCAAACTAGAACGATTTCTTTCCATAAACTCGTAGTAACCCATCATTAACGTCGAAAACAAGCTCAACCACTCAGAGAATTACATGTACTGAGAGGAAAGATTATTTCAATTTGCTTTCTGTATTTGAAACTATTCATTTCAAAACAATTGATTCTTCTCTGTTAATTGTAGAGTATAAAGAATATATAGTCTTTGGTTTCAAATCTATCAAGCGTGTTTTAAGCTATGTGTATATGTTGGGAAATGTTCACTACTGAGGTAACACTCTTTCGTGTAAGTCTCCCTGCATTTTCTAAAATATAACCTAATAGATAATGCATTAAACAATCACAAAACACAATTATCGTTAGAGTAAATTTTAGTCCAGAGAAATTAAGAGAATAAACGTACCATCATCGTCGTCATTCTCGGCAACTGTGGATCAAATAAAAGGAAGAAAGCTTACATCTTTACTTGCACAAGTTCATGCAAAAAACTTCCCATTCTTCAGTTTTAAACAACTATATTCCTTATTCGGAGTAATATTTCATATATGATATCTAGGTAATAGCTCATCAACAATAAAGCAAATTTTGTCAAAGTGATATCTTTCCATGAATTTATAGAAAACCTGCCATCAACGTCGCCAACAAGACCAACCATTCAGGCAGTAACATAT
>JZLH01S0124625.1:8568-24075 GCA_001188425.1 Eucidaris tribuloides
GCTCGCTCGAGGATTATGTGTAGGCCTATAGATTTCATATTTCAAAATCGGAACCCATTTAAAAAAGGTTGGGTTCGAGTTAGATTGCCGCTAAAAACAGCATCTTCAAACAAACACCTAATCTGATGGTGAAAATATCTGCTTGCGCCCAATGCCCCTTTTGACATATAAGTGCCCTTTTTTGGTTTTGCCCCCACAAACGAAAATACGTTCCGCCGCCCCTGGTCAACCGTCTGGTATTACATAAAAACTGAAATAGGCCAGAAGTGAGATTTGATACTGTGTGCCTAGAACTTACACTACACAACCTTTTTTTGCCCATTTTTCAAAATCTAGGTAATTTCTTATCTTCAGATTTCACAGCTAGTCAAGTCCTTTTGAATAGCCTAAGGACGTGAATAATGTTTTGCTGTTTTACGGGAGTGTTGCATATGAGATTTCCAACCTTTAAGGCCATCCTTTTATGGAAAGCGAAATTTATCAAGGAAAATAAGTTAAAACAGAAAGTAATTTTGTGAAAAGCAGATACCGGTAATCCTACAACATGCAGAACTAGCAAAAATAAAATACAGTATAGAAATGAATAGGCAAGAAGCAAAGATCTGTCGTAACGAAACAGAGAAGAAAGGGAAAGTTCATTAGCTGTTTAGGCCTGCGTGGTAGTACCAATGAAACTGAATTGTATTGTTACATTTTATTTTACCTATTGTATGTTTCAGCAAAGAAGACGGAATATGAATTTTAGGTAATAGACACGGGAGAAGGCCATAGTCTATTATGGAGATGGATTATTTAGTATCCAAGTCTATGGAGAAGCATGGAAGAAGGCAGACTAAAGTTTTAGATCGCGGAAAACGTATAGGCCTATGTCGCCTATCTTTGACTTCGTTCAGTGGGTACAGTGTGTTCTTACTAGAGATCATAGTGAATATGAGAATGCAGATCCTTCATTCCCTTGTTCACGGATAAAGCTTGCGCTAATGCTGCATAAAAAGTTGGGCTTTATTAATATCCCGGGCCACTGTCATTACAAGGTGTACACCATGCGCGTGTATGGACTTTCAAAATAGACCCTAAACTGGTATTCAAGTCTGAAAAGATACACTAAATAAGTATTCAAGTCTAAAAAGATACCCTTTCCCCCCCCCCCCGATTTTGGCAATTTTGATACCCATTTCGATGTACGCGCGTACACTGCCCGACCGTGAAAAACGACCCTTTTACTCTTTTTTTTTCACACGCGCATGGTGCTCTCTGAAAGTTTAAAAATCACAATTTGTCACTATACAATTTTCAGTATAGGTTTGATGCTGTTTTCTATAATGTCCGTCATGCGAATACCATACTTACAAAAAGATTGATGAAAGTAGTCACTGTAATGCTTATTTCCGGGGGGGGGGTAGTGTTTGCATTACAAAAGTGTACACCATGCGCCTGTGAAAAACAAAAAGACGAGTGAAAAATGGTTGTTTTCATCGGATCGGGTGATGTTACTCGCGCTAAATTGAGAAAAGTGCTATCAAATTGTCGCCAAAACATGGAAAAAAAGGGTCATACTTTAAAAGGGGTATCTGTTCAGACATGAATAATTGTTAGGGTATTCTGAGATCGACAGAGTAATTTACTTGTTAGGGTCGCATTTTGAAAAGTCCATACACGGCATGGTGTACACATAGTAATGACACTGCCCCCCCCCCCCTCCGGTCACCGGTGTAATATCGACTAACAGATAGTGAGCATTGGACTCTCTATGCACATAAAATTAATTATGTCCAGTCGCTTTCCATCTTAGTTACGTCATGCAAGTTTCATTTGCAGGCAAGGCTGCCACTCGCGAGGGCAAATCCCCTACCTGTAGGGGATTTTGACGTGCGTAGGGCGTAGGGATACCTACGGGGAAATGCGCTTCCGTAGGAACGGGGATTGATGATTTGTAGGGGAAGTAGGGGGTTTTGACAATTTTCAGAGATATTCGTAATTTTTCCAAGGAAATCCGATTATATTCGCCCATTTTGTCCCCATCCGCCGAAGAAATTGTGATCAATATTTTGCATTTCTAAGGATATTTTTCAGGGAAAAACATCTCTTCGTAGGGAAAAAGTCGATTTTGTTGGAGAAAACATAGGTTCATATGGGAAAATATGGTTAATTAGGCGTAGGGGGAAAGTGGTGTCCGTAGGGGAAAATACGCATGCGGCGTAGGGGGAAATCAAAATTTTGAGTGGCAGCCCTGATTTGCAGCAAAAATGATTTGCACTTTCATGGTGGTCGATCTTCCGAGCAAGTCAAGCTGGCATCTTAAATAATGTGGATATTTGGATACGGTTCACTAACATGGAAAACCAACTTCCCTTACACGAAGAAAGTGGTTGGGTGTGTGAAAGGATACGCTCGGAGGTTTTGGCAAGCGAGCATAGATCACAGAGGAGTACCAGAAAAGGTAAATGACCGACGTCCAAAAACAAGGCCAAACACAGCGGCTGCCGCACATCGAAGAGCTACAGCGTAGTCCCGCTGCGCTGCGCGGCACAACAGCGTGTTTTCGCTCAGCGACGTACCGGTACGCGGCTTTCAACGACGCAGGAGTGACGGGGGCTTGCGTCCGTCGTGCTCGAACAAATCACGTTTATAAGTAGTTTCGCAAATTCGGTGTACGCGGACGAATGTACTAATCGGTATGACGTCACTGCTATAGAGATCCCGTGGTTGATCCCGCGACTTTCAACATGGCAAATACAGACTAGTCTGCTAGTAAGACCAAAAGTAACGGGAAGGAGGGTAAGAAAGAAAGGATAGAAAGGAGAAAATATAAGAACACAAAGAAAAAAAAAGACAGACGTAGAAAGAAAGAAGGAAACATAGAAAAAGTAATAAAGAAAAACAAAGAGCAGGGTGCTACATAACTTTTTTTGGCCACTTGCCCGATCGGGCAAGTGAATTTTCAAACAGCTCGAAAATGCTTGCCCGAATGAAATTTTTGCTTGCCCGAAAAAATAACAGAAATTTATTGATTTGTGTGATAGATATACATAAAAGTATACATATATGTATAACCATTCACAAATTTTCACATCAATGATTTTTGTCATATTTATGAAAATCAATGATCAATTTTTTAATTGTGTTCATTCATCATATATTACAGATATGAACGATTATAACAATGTCTTCCAGCAAGCGGTAGTGGCAATTTCATGTTGTGGGATTTGGGGGGGGGGGGGAAGGACAGCAAAGCATACACATTTTGTGAACATCTAGTGATTTACCGTAGGTGTTCATAAAAAAATGTTCTTTGATGAGAGTGTGATTTTCAACACGTACATGTAAACTTAAATAAACGTGGTTATGATTTCATATTAAATTTGTTTAAGTGTTAATGAATGAAGTGTTCTAGAAATAACCACCGTAACCACAAACTTTTATATCTCATACATGTAGATAAACATAATTTCAGCTATATTATGTTTACCAGATCAAATGTTCAAGTTTTTATACAAGAAAGTGTTAAGTATATTTTCAGTGTCTAATTATTTATCAAAATGCCAAACAAATTTTGGAAAAGAATTAAGCTTTAAAATCAGGGGATAACCCCCCTCCTTGAGAGGAGGGTGGGTCATGTAAACCCCACACCGGATCACCGCCTATACACCAAGAGTTAATTTGTGGCCGGACATTAAAACTTCATGGTAGTCCTTAAAATATATTCATCTCTTAGGAATGCATAATTGATTCCAAACCGGACTAAAAAAAATGTTGAAAACGTACATCCAGTGTAAACTGAAGTTTTAGTGTCTATTCTCCATTTCCTTTCACCCAACTTGCTTAGAATATTACACTTATCTTATTCAAAATCTTTGAAATGATTACCTAATCAGAATTTATTAAATAGAGTACACTACTTGGGAAATATTTAGCAACAAAGTTCTTCATAAAACCACTACCCTAGCCAGGGAACTGGACACCACACCTGCCATCTTCCAACCCCAGAGTTCAGGGGATGATTCTGTGACTGAATGGGTCATGTAGCTATGTTTCCAGCTGCTAAATTTGCCACTTTTTGACCAAGTATCCCTCTTAAAATCCACTTATAATATCAGAAATATTATTTCTGAATCTCCTATGACACTCTCATGGTCAGATTTATCATTTTCAAGTGCAGAAAATTACCGCCAATATCGCAAGTTAAGACTTGAAAATATAAACCATACACCATTTAACACATGTGGGACTGGGCAATCTCTAGTCGGCTAAACTGCCGAGTTTTTGGAGGTGGCTGTGATATATTTTCTGGTGATTTGAAACAGTTTGCTTACCTTTGCTGCTACTCTCAGTCATTTTTTCACTGAACACTTTCTGTAATTTCTTCAATCCTTGCCATAATTTTCCGCGATGTTTATTTTTTTCTTGGACAAGTTATCAGGCCAGGCAGTTGTCTCTGATCTTGCACTGCCTTACTATACTACGTATGCCGACTTCCTGCGCTGCGCCCGTTCATTTTGCGTCTTTGCAGAACGCATTTTGAGCAAATAATTGCCGATGTTTTGGCCAGCGTTTTCTCCGTAAAAACAGCTATTTATTTCATTTTTGTTTCAATACAGTTTTGGTATTTACTTAGGTTTGCTTTGCAAATTATAACTTGCCCGATTCGGGCAAGCATTTTTAGTTGACACTCCAAAATGCTTGCCCGACTGTGATGTTTACTTGCCCCGGGCCATCGGGCAAGCGGTTATGTCGCACCCTGCAAAGAGAGAATGAAAGATAGACAACTAGAAAGAAGAAAAATAAAAGAATTAGAAAGAATGAAAGATGGATAAAGGAAGTAAGAAAGAAAAAGAAAGATAGAGAGAAGAAAGAAAAAGAATGAACGTAAGATAGACACAAAGTGAAAAAGAAAGATTGAAAGGAGAAGAATGAATAAAAGAAAGATAAAAGAAAGTAAGAAAGGAAAAAGTAGAGCTGAAAAAGAATGAATCAAAGATAGATAAAAGAAAAAGAATGAATCAAAGATAGACAGAAAGTAAGAATAAGAAAGATAGAATGAAAGAAAAAGAATGATAGAATGAAAGAAAAAGAATGAATGAAAGACAAAAGAAAGTAAAGAAAGAAAAAGACAATGAATGAAAGATAGTAATACAGAAAAAGAAAAAGAATGAAGGAAAAGAATGAGTGACAGATAAAAAATAACAGAAAAGGAAAGATAGAGGGAATGAAAAAATAGACTAAACGAAAGATGGACATCTAGGAAGAAAAAGAATAAACGAAAAAGAATGAATGAAAGATAGAAAGTAACAAAGAAAAAGAAATATAAAGAGAATGAAAGAAAAAGAATGAATGAAAGATAGAAAGTAATACAGAAAAAGAAAGATAGAAAGAATGAAAAATAGAATGAACGAAAGATGGACAACTGGAAAGAAAGAAGAAAAAGAAAGAAAAAAAAATGAATGAAAGATAGAAAGTAATATAGAAAAAAAGATAAAGAGAATGAAAGAAAAAGAATGAATGAAAGATAGAAAGTAATACAGAAAAAGAAAGAATGAAAGAAATAGAATGAACGAAAGATGGACAACTGGAAAGAAAGATATAAAAAGAAGAGGGAAAAGAATGAACGAAAGAAAGTAACAGAAAAAGAAAAAATGAATGAAAGATATATAAAAGAAATTAAAAAAAGAAAGAAATACAGAGAGAATGAAATAAAAAGAGTTAACGAAATACAGAAAAGAAAAACGAAAAAAGAATGAATGAAAGATAACAACTAAATCAACTTGATATCGGGTTCGAGCATGCATGCTGTGATGATAAGCCGGATGTTTACCTTGCTATTAGCCCGCTGATTGGTTGTTGACTCGATGGATCCCATTCTGCGTTCTTGCTCTGCACGGACGTAAAAATGGCCAAGGCCCGTCGTAGATTTGGAGTCAAGAGCAGTCAGACCGCTGTTACTATAGTAACCGCTCGATTTTTGCACACGGACCGCAAATTCTACGTCCGCGTTGAAGTTGCGAAAACACCCTATTGCCCTGGCGACACCGCATGCCGCAATCAGTGCGCGACGGTTGTGCGCTGTGCTGCACTAACATAAATCTAACCATTTGTGAATTGTTCGATGTTTTTGGAGGTTCAGTTTTAAAGTGTCTGGGGGGACTGTCTGTCATGTCTGTCTTAGCCTTCAGTGCCATATAGACTGCCTGTAGAGTCTGGCTAGGATTTGTGTCACTCTTAGTCAAAAACAAAACTCAAAGTTAACTTGGCAAGCTTTATTAACATTTCATTTTTAAATGCAAATTTTGGGGGAATAGTTACGAAAAATCAACAAAATCAAAATTGTGAAAATGAAGTATTTATGTAATGTTAGTGGTGGCCAATGGTGAATGTCTGAATGATCAGGAATATGATGATAGTGATAATGTAATAAGTCAAATACGATGATGATAATGATAAAAAAGGTTAAAGGATGAGGTAATAAAACTGATGTAATAATAGTAAAAGAAACTAAGACTCATCTCACATTGCATGTTTGATAAAGTAAATGTTCATTTAGAAAAAGCCAATTTTCCTGTTTTCATAACACTGCATATAGCTTAATCCTCTCAAAATTCCTCAAAGAGAAAATAGATTATTATTAGGAAAAAATCCAATATTGGATAAATTTTCAAGTGAGTGTAAGTAATTACTATAATTAGTATAAATAATTTTATAAAGAGTTGACTTGTCACATATTTCAAAACAAAAGAGAAAAAATGATGGAAAACAATCATAAGAACAGGGGCAGGGGAAAATGCCCCACCATTGGTCGAGAAGTCGGCTTGTCTGTAATTCCCGTAGGTAAAATAATGGAAGACCTGTTTTCGGGGAGTGGGGGGGGGAGTTTGTTTACGTGGTGGGTCATGACAACATGAGCACTGACGGGTAAGACTTTGTTGAATAGTCTCATCTGTCAGTACATACAGGAATGAAAGGATTTTGTTTGGTCGTATACGCCCCCCATTGATAAACTTCTAGCAACACCCCTGTGTAAGAATTCCTGTCAGTCTTCACCGACACCGCTCACAAATTCTGGATGTTCAGTGTTGGACTGGGGTCATCGTATTTGGGGGTTGTCTGTCCCTGTCCAGCAGTCTTTCCTTGCATGTGTCCATTTGTTTTCATCTTGAAATCACAATAAAACATGCTTATGGAGTTTCATGAAAGTTGGATCAAGTATATGGTACACCAATAAACTTTATAGATTTCAGAGTTGATACTTGAAAAGTTGACATTCTTTTCATATCTGATTTCAGCTTATTTTATTTCAAAAGTTTGTAATCCAACATCTCTGATGATTCATTAAGTTTCTTTTCCATTTAAATTTAAACCCAAGTATAGTTTTGGTCGATTAGACCAAATTTGTGTCAATCTTTCACAAAGTATTCTATTGTCACCTCAGATATCAGAAAACAACATCAATATAGTGACAAAGTATGATGTTTAAAGGAGAGCATCTTGCCATATGAACATGTAACATTTTGAGTAATCTCTCAAAAATGGGAAGGTTCAGAGCGAGCAATTTTCAGGGTATTGATAGTGTATCTAAAAAATATAATTGCAAACAATTTCATTTTTTACCATTTACCAAAACTATACTTGGGCTTTAACTTTTTGTTACAAAAATCATCACACTGGAAAACTTATACAGATGTTAAAAAGTGCAAATTTCCAAGGAGGAAATGTCAAAAGTCAAACATATGAGACTTTCCATGTCTATCTAAAATCACAGTGTTCTGAATGACATTTGACTTACAAGTATTTCACCAAATAGTGTAATCATTGACAATGTACTCTTTTGACCAGTATTATCAGCATCTATCTTAATTCATCATCATTCTCCTTGATTGTGCAGGTTAAGAGTACTGACAAATGTTAATTGCCTCTTTCAATCTGTTTTTTTTTTTCCTTGATCTATCACAGCCGGGTCGTGTTGTCACACTGATCAAAGCTCCAGAGGTAAGCCATATAAGTAATGCTATCAGGAATTCAGAATATTTATTCCACAAATTATGGCTTTATGTGGCAAACAAAGAGATTCATGTAGAAATGAATGAAATATCCAGTTTGCTTACTAATGGGAACAACGACATATTCTGAATAGTTGTGACAAATTTTATAAAAGGTAGCTCAAGCAACATCTGAGTCACAGAGTCCACACTCCTATAATATAGGGTATCAGCGTAGGAAATACACTGGGGCTGAGGGTGATTTAGCCCCCCAAATTAACAAAATAGTCCCAGAAAATCACAATACAGCCCTCAGTTTTCCTCATACCGTCAATGTATAACATACTAAAATCACTAAATCAGGCTTGAAAGTAGCCCTGAAAAATAAAATGTTATTTCCTGCCCTGTAGGGTATGATATGCCCCCTTCAAACATTGTTTAGCAAGGGTGTAATCAAAGAAAATAACAACAAAATTGGGGATCATGAAGCATTTTTAGAGGGGTCTCTGATGCGTAATCCCCAGAAACATAAAGTAAAGTGCAGTATCTTTTTAAAATCTGAACTTTTATGATGTTGATGGATGGCAACTGTTACCAGCTTGTCCATTTACATTCTTGATGTGTTTGTATTGATCATTTTGTCTTCACTTTAGGAACAAGTATGGGGAATAGCTTACTTTGTAGCTGAAAGCGATAAGGAGTATGTAAGAGAGTATCTGGATTTTCGAGAAAAGAATGGATACACCACCGAGTCACTACAGTTTACTCCACTAAACTCCGCTCAAGACACTAAAATGAAACCCTTCGATGTGCTGGCATACATTGCGACCCCGAGCAACCCGTCGTTTCTTGGGCCTGCACCACTGGATGAAATAGCCAATCAGATTGCCTATTCAGAGGGACCCAGCGGGAAGAACATTGACTATCTGCTCGAGTTGGCAGCGGTCATGAGAAAGTTTGTCCCGGAATATAATGATACTCATCTGTTTGAGCTTGAACACCTAGTTAAAAGACTGAACCCCATGGGAACTTCATCAGGCAAGGAAAACAAGGTTACACATGCCAGGAGCACTGTGCAAACAGATTAATTTATGGTTTCTATTTGATATTTATTACAATGTATTGGGGAATCCCCTCAGACCAAACGTCCAATAGACCAAATATATGATGTTACCAATGGATGGCATATCTAATAGACAAAAATCGTAAATTAAGGATCAAAAACATGAGTAGCAATGTAATGTGTTTATTGTAGTTTGAGCACCTAGCTCTCCCCCTCTACATTCCTTTTAATTTAATCTGCACAGACAGATTTTTCGACACATGAAATATGGCTGTCATTTTCGGTCTAATGGGCCTTTAGTCTTTTGGGCTGTAATATGATGTATATGAGGTGGCAGTGGCAGAGGTGGTTGGATTACTGGGGTGCTCACTTGTAAATTATTTAATCAAGGACTCACAGGAGTTTTTTTTGTCAGAACATCAAGAATGCTCCACAAAACGAGGATGTCCTCAGTTTGGCAGCAGTTAATCTGCAGATTGCATAACCTAGAATTTTGTTCATTTTCTAACAAATTGCAGGATCAAGTGTAAAGTGGCAAGAAGACTCTTTGGTGCTATTGTCTGTTTTAGTGGTGAATTCATGTCGTTTATTAACATTCCCGATATATATTATTCATGTGGTAAATTTAACTTTGAAATGTAGTTGCAAGCGGGGGATGTTCTTGATTTGTAGGTTCTTGGTTGGAAAATAATTGCAGCTAGGGTATGTTTGCATGTTATTGCTGACGTATGTGTGTGTGTGTGTGTGTGTGTGTGTGTGTGTGTGTGTGTGTGTGTGTGTGTGTGTGTGTGTGTGTGTGTGTGTGTGTGTGTGTGTGTGTGTGTGTGTGCGTGCGTGTATGTGTGTGTGCGTGTATGTGTGTGTGTGTGTTGGGTGTGTTTAACATTATACAGTGCGTCCCAGAAAATAGGAAACTCATATTGATGAAGATATTTTTATATCTTAATAACAAATATGAAAAGAAAATCATACATGGTTGGAAAGCATATTTTCTCTTCTTTAATTTGATACTGGTCACAGAGATTCTCACTTAGCATGGCTGAGCAAAGATAATAAGAAGGGACACAGTCATAAAATAATTTGCACGAGCAAATTTGAAATTCAAACTATCATGCTTGAATGTATTCAGAATATTTCCAACCTTGAAGGACATCATTAAAATGCCGATTTTATCTTTTTACAGTTGATACCACATTTGTGAAAAATAGGCAATGCATCAGTGAGAAAAGACAATTTGAAAAGATGCTTGTTTTCAGAAATGTTCCAAAATGCATTCATTGACCCTGTTTTCTGGATTTGGCAGCCAGCAACCAAGATATTAACTTGCGAACATGATTTGGAGCCTATTGTTGTGCCCGGAGCAAGATATTGTGTGAAGTCAACCGTGCATAACCGTTTTGTTCAGCTCGCTTCCAATTGCTTAAAATGCATTCTAAAAATCACGCTGAAACAGGCATGTTTTAATTTTACTTGTTCTCCAGCATACATTATTCATTTTTTACACATGAGGTGTCGGATAAAAGAAGAAATTATGAATTTTTATGCCATGCTTTTGTTTTTAAAAATAATTACATTTAATACCATGAAAATGCACACAAAGATGGAATGTGTGCGTGCAAATGAAATTTTGGTAGCACCAATATCCATTATTTAATTCCATAATGCATGAACGATATAATAAGTTATGTATCAAATGAAAGAAGATGAACAGAGCTGTACAATGATACCTAATTCATTGAAGAAATTATTCATTATGAATATTTTTGTCATGAAATCCAGTTTCCTTTTTTCTGAGACACACTGTATATACAAGTGTGTAATTATCATTTAAAGTCCATTTTTTTCCATTTTGTGTAGCCGGACCACTCATTTCCTTGATGGCCTTTTCAAGCTTTCCAGTCATGTGCATATACCTCATTCAGAGCAGATTGTTCTTATACATTGCTCTATTGTCTCCTCCCAAGTTTTGTGGAGTCTGTCACAGGGTTTTGAGCCAGACACATGAGGGTTCAACTTCATAATTCATATAGCCTTCTGTTACCAATGGTTATTGGTTTTCCTCCATCCATGCTATATGACCATACCATCTCATCAATCTGCCCATATCACCTGCAAGATTTTTACCAGTCCCAGTGATGACTCAAAGATGGATTCATGGATGTTCGTCATGCAGAGAGATCTCTTGCCATCCTCATCTCGGCACTTACTTAGCTTTTATGGCTCCACCACACTCGAGCTGGAGAGCTTCATGTTTTGGGGGTATTTGTCCATGATGTTTTATTTTCTGCAATATCTCGAGGATTATTTGATTAAATGTTGGTTTCTAGAGATCAAAGGTCACTTTGCGTTCTCTGCAGACAATCCATAGCCAAATGAACTGATTAAACTTGGGGATCCTGGGCCAACTCAAATGTCACATGTCATATCTGGTACTAATGCAGGCAGTACTAAAGAAATCACAAAGAAGAATCTTCATAGAGTACCACATTGGGTTTGGTTGGAGTTGAAGTTGGTCAGGAGGTCAGAGGCATTCCCATCAACTACTTGGCAATCTAATATCACTAATTATATAAAATTTGGGAATGATATCAGATTCTGCATGTTCTTGATGTTGATATTGACATACATGTACTGTGCTTGGGAACAAGGTCAAGGAACAAGTGATTCCTTAATACATTTAAACAATGTGTATCTACATGTATTACTTTATTTATATTGTGATGGAATTAATGGCCATATTATGGTAATGTACTGTATATCATTTTGGTAAGTGGTGAAAATATTTTGGTGTTTTATAGATAAAGTTATAGATCTATTATGCCCTGAAGTCACACAAATAATAACAATATGTGTGTGTGACTGTGTGTTTGGTGGGGGGGGGGGGTGACTTTAATGTAATAGGAAATAGTGCTATCTGCCCAATGATAATTTGCTGATCATTTGAAATCACAGTATGTCATACTGAACAGTTTTTAGTGTGTTTAATGTTTATTGTCTGTTTTGACAGTACTTTGTGAGAGATTGATGAAAATTTTGTCTGGTGGACCAATACTATACTCTGGCTTTTTTGTAATTAATGAGTTATGACATACTCAAAATTATAGCTTGTTGCTAGATATAAATATTCAAGAGAGCAGTGCTAAAGGCAAATCTTTCCATCCCATGGAAATTGCAGATGTACTTTGTGAAAAAAAAATCCAATTCTTACATTATGTTTTGGGACTTACAGTATGTATATTTTACAAATTTTATTACTGTTGACTGGCACTCAGATATTGAGCATATATTAACAGAAGAAATAAGATATTGCCAGGTGTTTGAGAATCTATATTTTTCTACAAATGATATTTAAGATAAGCCATGTAATACCAGACAAATGCTATATATTGTATAATTATTTAAAAATCGCAAGGATTTCAACACACCACCTGATGGTATGGTTGTCATTTCCCACCGCTAGGTCTCGTATGATTCTAAGATCCAAATGTAATGACAACCATTGTGCAATACTACCTTTCAGTGTAAGATGATGAAGTAATGTATACGCCATATATTTTGCGTACATATTTTCACGATTTTGCTTCAAGGCTAGGAATTTGTGAGAGTATATTTTCGCGATTTTATTGTATTTGCATTCACTTTGTACAGAAATATCAAGAAGAGAAAATTTTCGCGTTCAGTAAGTCGCGAAATTCGCGTAAAAATAAAACCACCGCAAAATATTCAGCGTATACAGTACCTTGGAGGGCTGAATAAACTTGGAATGCAATTTTGTCTACCACCGAATTTTACTGTTCTGCAATACACAAATTCCATTAATTGTGAATTATATTCTGAATTGATCTTGATACAAATGACATAATTTTGATTTGCCATTAAATGTTGAATTTATATTCTGAAATTAATCTTCTCATACATTGCATAGAATATTATAATACATAATTTTGAAGATTTTTAACATACAGACATTTCTAATTAATAATTAAACTTGCAAAAGTACCACTTACATGAATGTAAATTCTGGAAATAAACCCAGTCCTTTATGTACTACTACTTGAAAAATACAGGGGAACCTCATTATAACGAGGACCTAAAAACCATTACAATTACCTTCTTATATCAGATTTCTCACGATATCACTAGGTTCAAAAAACAGAGAAATATAAAGAGTTGGGACCTGAAAAATCACCTTGTTACATGTATAAGAGGGTTTTGTTATATCCGACCTCTCCGACGGTATTTTGTGTGTACGAGTGTTACATGTATGATTTAATATAAAGATTACTCAAATTATATTGTTATGAATTTGGATATTATATAATGATGTAAAACACATACGTGTATTAGATTTTAAGGTATTTAACCAATTGGAGACAAAGTACGAGATCTCTTGTGCTGGGGTGCATGGAGAATGCGTTTTATAGCAAATTCAAATTGTCTCCAAAGGGTTAAAGGTACTCTGTTGTCATGGTTAACATATATAATTTACGATCAAGACATGTTCTTTTCACCTGAGAGTAATTGGTAAAATACTATATGCAATTTCTTTCAAACAAAATACAGTTTGTAACAAGGTCTACACAGTTCTATGTATAGAAACAGTGATTTTCTGTTTCAAAAAATTGCCTTTTCTGTTTCTGAAAACCTGTAATTCCGTTTCAACTTGATCTAAAAATGGATATTTCATTTTGTCCTAAAAAATGTAAAACCAAAAACCAAGCAAAAACATGAATTTCATTTTGCAAAGGTGAATTCCATGAATTTTCACATGAAAAATAAAGAACCAGACGGATTTTCCATTTTGATTTACCCATGAACAGAAAATCACTGTCCCTAAATGTAGATTATATACTAATATATTTGGATTAGCAGCTTGCAAAATGTGTGCTGGTACTGGAATTAACAAAACTGGAATAAATATGAATTCCATTTAATATTTGTTTCTGTTCTGTTTACTATGCATTATATGTAGGGTCTCATTCTATTGATGTTCTGAATCCAATCATATCCCTATCAACAGTTATTTGACGTTCACTCTTACAAAACGTGTCATAAATAGAAAATCTTCCATTTTGTTGAATTATTAATTATTTTTTTACCACTGTACCATGGGTTGCAAAACTGTTTTAAAAGTTATGATTTAAGTGAGAAAATGACAACTTAAGCTTTATTTTCATCCCACTTTTCCAGGACCCTGGGAACGATTTTTTCACTGGGGGTGACAAGATATATATTTTCGTGGCCAAAATAATTTTTCACGGCCAAATCAACAGTCGAAAAATCGCTCAGCGTGGGGGGGGGGGGGGGGGGTGTCGGGCAGGGGAATTTTTGCGGCCAAAAGTAATTTTCCACGGCCAAATCAACAGATGAAAAGTCGCTCAGCGGGAGGGGAGGGGAGGGGAGGGGGGGGGGTCATACACGGGTTTTTGCACGGGGTGCTCTAAAAAATGCACTTTTCGTAAGTTTATGTCTTTTTGTTGTGCACTTGCACAGCCTCTGCATCATAACCACTGATCTCAGTGATCATAACCGAAGAAAATGCATTTTCGGACACAAAAGGATGCTACACAATGCGGTTACACGTGGTGTGGTGCATCACATCACAATAAACACTAATATTGCCTTGCAGAGTCAAGCTGTCACAAAATTTTGTGTGTGTGTGTGTGTGTGTGTGCCCGCGTGCGTGTGTGTGTGCATGCTTGCGTGTGTTTGTGTGTGGACAGACAGGTGCTCAATGTGTTTATGTTAATCATATTACCATTCATGTTGTCCATTCAACATCATATGGGACAATTTCTGCTAGTTGTATGATTTACAAGCTGAAAACAAAATTTCTGTTAGCCAAGACTATATATTGTACAAAGTATCAGTAAAAGGCTCATCAGATACACATAAACACATCATATTGCAGTATTTTAATTATTGCCAAAATGTCCAAAATTAGCAAACTGTGTAAATGTTTGGCACCAGCACCAAGCCCTATCAGACAAAACAAAAATGAAAATCTGCCAAGAAATGAAGTAGTATTTTATGTGTGAAGTTTAATAAATTTACATAAAGCATAATTAATGAATTTCAAAATTCTGCGTAGATGTTTGAAGCCCTCGCCAAGCTTTATGAGCTTGAGCAATCAAACTAAAAATAAAAGAAATATACATTTACCATTTTGAACACACACGCACACATACATGCGCGCATACATACACACACATGTATGGAGCCCATTTTATAGTCCCCTCACAAACTTCGTTCAACTGGGACATTAAAAAGTGAATAAACTTATATAGATAAAAGCATTATGTGACCCGTCACCACGATACTCTGATAAAGTCACACAACCCAAATGTAAGGAAAGCAGAGATGCCAACCATTACAAATTTTTCCTGGAGGTCTGGTCTTATTACAGTTATCAGGTGGTACGGTAAACAATAAAAATTTTACATAATAAAACTAGAGCAATTCGGCTGCGCGCAG